>OFHS01000269.1:0-16449 GCA_900245855.1 Calvadosia cruxmelitensis
TACAATTTCTTTATATATTTATCTTTATTACTATTTCTTTATTATGTCTCGTGGGCAATAGACCTATCTCACAAGGTACCATTTTGGAAAAAATCAAGTGCATTATTGGGAAGGTTGATGTCTCTGATTTTGGAATACGGAGAAAGCTGGATTTGATACTGATGCAGATTTCTTAAAGCTGTGCTACCTTCCTTAAATATATAATCCCCGTTAATATTATTGGTGAGAAACCAAATCTATGCACTGCTTCAAGCAATCAGCATGCCCCACAATGCACTGTTCTGTTCCATAATGATAGCTTGCGAAATACAAGAAATAAGTCTAACAATAAATGACGAATTGATGAATATGATACGTTTTTAGATGTTTAAAAATTTACTTCTAACTTTTATATTTGATAAGTAACAGAGCAAATAATGGATACAGCAACAGAATAAATAATGGAACTAGAGTAAAACGTCAAACAAAGATTCAACTTCATTCTGAAAACATTCCATGAAGTTTCAAGACAAGGACGTTCAGAAAAATTAAAATAATTCTATCACAAAGATACCGTAATACCGAAGGATCCCGTACTATATATCCAATTTAGTCCCAATTTAATTTAAGATTGGATCTGTGAAGGACTATTACAAGTTCTTTTTCACTAAATAATTTATTTCGATAATCACGTAATGACCTAATAATAGCATGTCTAATACTTTGTATTTATGATACAATAGAAAGGCTTTTAATATTGAAATGCGGTTACGTTAAATTCCTTAAATTAGCAGGTAAATGCCACGCAGTTGGACAGAACACAATAATAATAATATAGAAGATCCTCTACATGAAGAGGCCATCCCTCTTCCTCTTAATGCACTTATTACAAAAACTACGCCATAAATCACGGTCAGACGCGGCTGACAAAGTAACACCAAACAAAGACAAATCAACATTCACGAACAACAACACAATGTATAACCAAACTGTATAGAGCAGACTGAGAGAACTATTAGAACGATTTTGTATTTATTTATTAGAGATATTTACTATCTGAAGCTAAATCTCAACAGCTTTCGAACAACAATTAAAGCTAACAATCTTAGAAATAGAATGAAAATCATGCCTATACAGCGTGGAAATATATTACTGTATGAGCAGAAAAGAATATAATGTTTGGTTCAAAGGAGAAATTTGCTCACTTACATACGAACCTTAAATCAACATACTGAAGAGAATATTTGTATCGAGATGAATAACCGATCATATTTGCAACTGTTGGGGCTTGGTACATCTGATTTCGACGCTCTGCCTTGAATTCGGACTTTTCGACGGCTCCGTGCTTCATTTTGGCCGAATCTAAAATGGCTGCAGATGTTTCTATGCTTAATAAGCATTGCTTATAAATACAAGACTGACTCAAATTCAATTGGAGATCATGTCTAAACGTTTCGCTCCTATTCTTCAATGTCCGGATTGAAGGCTATATAGTTAAACTTCAGAACTTATGTCCCGCTTTGATCTTAAATCAGTACGTCAAAATTTTCACCGTAGTGAAAAAGGAGACGCACGATTTGTTTTGACGCACTGTATTTTTGTCTTTTGATAGCTTCGATATTACTATTGTTCATCAACAGGCTTAAATCAAGTAGTTTGATGGGGAAAAGTGTCGGCCTTGCAGACATTACAAAGACGATTACTTAGCTCAGCTATTACGAATAGCTAGTTTGAATCCTGCTATCAGATTTACTGTATAGTAAAGCTAGAAGTAGCTTGGTTGAAAATCTAAAATATTGAAGTCTTTGCTTTACAGTGCAAGACGATTAAATGAAATTCGGATAATGAAAAAAATATTTAAAAAAATCATTGCATGTAATTATTAACTAAATCTCTGTTTAGTAAGTTCCTGCTTTCTAAGTGGGATATATGCAACTCCGCATGTTGGCAAATGCTTTCGAAACTGTTTGGCATGAATTGAAAGTGACGTGCGCTGTATCGTATAAAATCTTAAGATTTCTTAAGATTAAAAAAATAATGCTATCGCTTTTGTTGATCACGAGCGGTGCTTTCTGAGGACATGTGTTTCAAGGAATGTTATCGGCACAGATTTTAACTGACAGTGTGCAAAGAACATGAATTAATATTCATGGTTCACTGTGGGCATAAATTAGCATACCACATAATTATGCGCATGAATTATGTCGTAAAGTAGCAGCCTTGCTTCTTGATTTCAATTTCCTTACCGTTTTTGTTGAATTCAATCGACCAAGAGCAATTCTGTTGCATTTTGGGATTTAAGCTGTTGCATTCCCGCGTTTTTGAGCTGAAATTGACAATTTTGACAGCCAAGAACAATCCTTGTACTTGACCATCATAGAAAAGAGTACGGCTGAACTTTATTCATCTCTTTTTTGTCAAATACAAATGTTAATTAAAAACACTAATATACTAAACGATTACTCAACTTGGGCGAATGTGCCGCGCACACTCTCGGCGTTCCCGCGCTGGATGGCCAAGCTCAAGTTTGCTATGAACTCCACCTTGCTCGTGCCACTCATCCTAGCCCCTAGATCTTCAACGAAGGCCTTGGCTGAAGGGCCAAAAGCGCCAAGCGTTTCAATAGTAATTGGTGTGAATAAGAACTGTTCTTTTAGATCTCTGTATTTTGTTCTTTTAGATCTCTGTATTTTGTTCTTTTAGATCTCTGTATTTTGTTCTTTTAGATCTCTGTATTTTGTACGGCTGAATGTGTTTCAAACAAAGTAATTGTGTAATGTAATCCCAAGTGGCAGAGGTCATTTAGCATGAATACTAAAATGCAATGAGACTGCATTTGATTGATTACTTTGAATGCCTAAAAAGTTGAGCGTAGTCTCATAGCATTATTGTCTATATTATGTCAATGGACCAAGCGCAGTCCCAATGCATGACCGGATACCCCTGTGTTTTTCACGTGATGTTGAACTGAAATCAACAACTTTGACAGCCAAGAACAATCTCTGAAATTGACCATCATTGACAAGAGTATGGATGATTGCGTTGCAAACAAAACATTTCCCTTGTGTCTTCACCCGTGGCAGAGGTCAACTCACATATATACCGACATGCAGTGGGACTGCGCATGGCGGATTGATCTCTGCGACAGATTAATTAAGAAGTCGCTTGTTTTCGAAACGCATTCATCTGTAGCAAATGATTCTGTCAAAGTTGTCGATTTCAGCTCAAAAGCACATGCTTGAAACCACTTGTATCCCATATCCCAAATGCATTAAAAACCAGATTTTCGTCAAGTCGCTTACGAGTCAACAGAAAAGGTTATACAACAGACGGTGCAGAAACGAACTGATGAGATAATAATATAGGCATTGTGCCACAATTAGAATAATATAATTATTCTTTCTAACAACTTAGCAATTTTATGAGACAACAAATCAACATAATATTCGATCAAGTTAGATTTTATTTACGCTTAATCACATTTTTATTTTGAATCATCACGAACTCATGAAAATCATCTCTAAAATGAAACAAAATAAACAAAGTTAATACACAAGCTATACATTTCTAATCAATTATCCTTAAACTATACAATTTAAAAAACGTATTATAAAACTATACAACCTAAAAAACCTATTATACAATAAAAAAAGCAAATAACATGAATTGGTATAATTGTAGTATTTATCTTTCTTCTAGGATTATCACATGGATGGGGTACAAAATTCCCCCAAAGCGGACGCTGGTGGGAGTCAGCTGAACGTTCAGATTTGAACTCAGAACAAGAATCGAAGAATGATTCTAATCAGCAACAATCATCTCCGTCAGAAGAAGAAGCAAGCCCCGAAACCCCAGCGGAAAGTGGACCCTAGATATCTCAGGACATTATAACTAAAATATTTCAACAGGGAACAACTTTGCACCAAATTTATCAACCATCTGCATTCATATCAAAGACTGCCATAAACGAAAGAGAGTTGAACATATTCTACTCTATCATATGATTAATTTTAACTTGTTTCAAAATGGAGAAACTGATGGAATAGCATGGATGGAGAACTGTAGTTAGTTTTGCTAGGAAAGCAAATTATTTGCTAAATAACTAAGAATTAGGAATGTAGTTGTAGATATCGATTGTAGGCTTAGATTTTAAATAAATTATGAATTTTAATGAACAAAGTGAAAATGGAATGATGTGGTAGTTCTGGTGTAACCAAATCTATAAAATACGAAATTTCTCGTACAAGATGACTCCGTCGAAGTTTGCTCGGTGTTACGACGCGCACATGTTTTTGGCCTCGTTTCGAAAGTTATATTGAATGTGCTGTGTCTAGTGCCCAGTCCTCGTAGCTATGGGTAAATCCCCGTGGGCGCGGCTACATAACTGGACTTGTCGTTGGCTCTCAATAGAGACGGTCGCAATGGGCGACCAGATTCAGAACTTTGATTTGATTAGTTTTTGTCTTTGTCTCTTGTCTACGTTTCATTTTCTCGGAGAACCAGCTAGTCAACCCATCAATGTTACTGCAGCATAAATTATACAGTCCGCAAGCTCGATCCGTCTCTTAGGAGCTACCGTTGCGGTGACACTCGGTTTAATCGTTTATGAAGATACCGGCTTTCCTGTCTGTCATGATGTAAACAAACAGCAACATTTGTTGAGATCATTACACCGTGGAACAATTAGACTAATCATAGAAAGTTAACATGCACAGATGACAGTAACACTGTCGGGTAAGAGTAATAACGAGACGAAAGAGAAATCACAACATGTGCAATGATGTAATATGGTGTGCACGAAGCATGCTTTCAGATGGTTATGCATCAACACACATCGATAATTATAGTATAATTATTACATTGTATCAATGATTATAGTAATTGTAACAGATAGTAGTAATTTCTTGTTGAAGTCTCAAAGCTTCTCTCTTAACGCCAAAACGCTCCACAAGGGAACGAGACGTGATCACCACATACAAATACAAATTTTACAATAAATGCCTAACGCTTAAGAAATTGAAGATACTGCATTGCGCCATGTATCCTTGTGCCGAGCCATGGCCATTGCCTCTCGTTGGGTGAGACCCATCCGGAGGAGATCGACACTGAGCTTCAAAGCTTGCTCAAAGCTTGGTTAATATAATTAAACGCTTTGGACAACGAGCGAAGGTCAAATGAAATGCAACACCCGCAATGCAGAAGACGTTCATGATGTATTTGATAAAAAGAAATATCAAGAAGGAAGAATTGGATATCAAAGTGATTCAACTTATCAGACTGATTTCCAGAACACGTCAAATGATAATACAAACTTTCAGTTTGCGTGCTTTAAATGCACCAATAATTAGAATTCAGTACTACTACTTAAGACGCCCAAATTGTTCCTCGAGGAAACATGGCGTGATTATAACTACTTGTTCACTGTGCTCCTCCATCTATCTCTGTTGAGCGCCAGAGAGGCCGCTTCTTTGATGGTGATGCCTACTTTGAGCAAATCATCTTCTATTTGCTCAAAGTAGGCTTTTCATGTCCTCCCCTGTCTTCTCGGATCGGTTGGTCGATGTCTCAAAATCGTCGCAAGGGGTGTGCCTGGTCGCCGAAGAATTCAGTACTACTATACAAATTTGAAGGAAATTACATTAAAGACGGCTTGATGGCCAAGTAACGGGAGGGTTGGAATTCGTCTACTGGTTGCTGAGTTTGAATCCGAACAGAACCTGCGACTTTGAACCACGTGCGCACCAGAAACATAAAAAAGGAATATTAACTGTATGCATTGCGTGAAATTTCTCATCATACTTAGGAGAGCTAAATAAAAATAAAAATACTCATTGGCGTATGTCGGAAAAACCTAAACTGAACTCAAAAATACGAAAGCACAATAAATTGAAAAAATAATAAACAACACTCTCTTTTGAAAAGCATCTTCCTCTTTTGTGTCAAGCACCAGATTTTACAACGTAGGCTACATTTTATGTTTACTTTTGATCTTGAAAAAGATCAGTTTTGTTTCACAGTATCGCACAGTCAAAAATTACAAACTTTTATAAAACAGGCAATTTGGTTTTCGCAATCCCTTGAGATCGGAAAGTGAACAAAGAGCTTCTTGAAAACAACAATTTCGCTTCTCTCTGATTGATGCACATCATTCGACTGACGCCTTTGGTAAAGAAAGCTGAAATTTTTGGGAGAATTGATTATAATTGCTAATTTAGTAGACAAAAGAGTTGATGTAACGTTTATGAAAGGTTACCACACGTTCAGGCAATGTGTTAACGCTTCATTGTCAGTTGGGTTCTGTTTTAGAATAATATTTTTGTACTTCATCATCATCATCATTATTATTAATTTATTTTCAGAGGGTGACTCAATAGACCATTTCCACGAGCTACCATTTTGGAAGAAGCAAGTGCAATATGGGAAAGTTGATGTCTCTGATTTCGGAATACGGAGAAAGCTGGATTTATTCTGATGCAGATTTCTTCAAGCTGCGCTACTTTGCTTAAAAACATGATTCTCGTTACTATTATGGGTTAGAAACCCAGTTTCTTCGCTGCTTCAGGCACTCAACTTTCCCCGCAATGCACTGGGTTTTCCCATAATGGTAGCTCGTGAAAAAGTCTACTAATGTGTACAAAGCTTGTCTCCCATATGGTCCTCAACATTTCAAAACATACAATAATACTAATAATATTCTGAAATGCCTTACCGTTTCAATTATTTAAACTGGTTTGTGTTCTAACTGCTCCATAATTATATAACTTAGCGGCACATTCGCCCAAGTTGAGTAATCGTTTAGTATATTAGTGTTTTTTAATTAACATTTGTATTTGAAAAAAGAGATGAATAAAGTCATATAACTTAGCTGCAATGAAATGTAGTCACATTTTAAGACCTTCTAAAATATCTGCATGACTACATTACTACATTATTAGCATTAGGTGCTAAGATCTTCCTTGATATCATCTCCCAGCAATAATGTCATGGCGGAATTTACCAATTATCGCTATCATCATATTTTAATCACAAACTAATTTAGCTATCATAGCTATTTTAGATGGCATTGAGGTCAAAATTCACAAACACAACTACAGAGGGTTAAACCTGTAATTTTTGATTAGTTAATTTAAGAATAAAGTCAAGACGCCTTACCGACGAAGATCTATCTTGATTACGTCACAAGTCACCATGACGACGTTTTGATTTGAAATTTCTACAGATAATAATCATGTGCTCTCTGCTTGCAGCAAGGATGGTGCTGTGTTTTGACCCAGGCCTCTGTTATCCCGCGAGGCCGTAATGGTGATCTTTAACCCCTGTGAGTTTGTGATTTTTTGCTAAAACAACGATTGGACAATCGATTATTCACTGACTAGTTCAAGAACTGGTGGATCAAGTCGAATGATGTTTTGCTCTTAGCAAACGCTACATTGAAAGTAGCTATCGCAAATTTTTACGGACTATACTGGGTGCATTATTGGCGTCGACTCGGGCCGTTATCGCAATTACCTCATAACACTACAGTACAAGATGAAAACGACTTTAGTAGTTGTGGCGCTGGCTATTGTTGTTACTGTTGTATCAGCATACCCGAGTAAGTCCGACTTCGAAGAGGAAGTCGAGTTGCCGGAAGAGTCAAACATCATTCCTGATAAGGCCAACGACCTCGAAAGGCGATCAAAGATCAAGAAATCTGCTAGTAAATCTACAGAGAGCAAAGAAGCCCACAAAAAGCACAGTTTGTATGCCAACGAAAAGAAGATTTCACACGGACTCAAGGCAGAAAGTCAGACTTATGCTAGGGAACACTCAAAGAAAACTACAACAAGCAAAAAGCATTGGCAGCATTTTGATGGACCAATTGGCGGTCATTATGGGGACCATCTCCATGGAACCATGTGGGGCGAGCATTTAAATGGCGGGAACTTTTATCCGGGAGATCTTTATGAGTACCCCTATCCTTCTCAAGGAAACAACATCATTGCTCCCGTTCATCCCGTCCCAGTTATTTACAGTCTGCCACACTATCCTTGCACATGTGGTAAAACAGAGGAAGGTAGGTTGAAGAAGGCATATGGAGTTACACTAGTAAGTTTATAAGTAAACATACTACGAACACCTTGTACTGTCCAGGGCATCAGAATACAACAATTCGCCATGCGAATGCAGTCCCACTGTACTTCGGTATATAAGTGAATTGACCTTTGCCACGGGTAAAGATGCCAGCAAATTGCTTTGTTTGAAACGCAATCATCCATATTCTTATCAATGATGGTCAATTTCAAGGATTGTTCTTGGTTGTCATTATTGTAGATTTCAGCTCAAAGAACGACTAGAAACACTTGCATCCTGACATGCTTCTGCACAGCGTTTCGTAAATTTGTTATCGTAAAAAATATGCATAATTATGCAAAAGTTAATAGCTATTAAACAAACTACGCAATAAACCACAACATCATCTACAGTATAGTAATTGGTAACATTTATAAAAGTCATGAATCTAGCCTATAATTAAACTAACTGATAGCGAACTTTAAAAACTAAACAGTCAAGTCATTGTTAAAGGACCACGAACATTGATCATGTTTCCTCGTAGTACCATCATTATCATCATCATCATTTATTCTGAAAGCCGATACGAAAGCTAATTAATGCTTTTTTCAAGGAGACAATACTCGCTGCGGTATACAAAAGAAAATATAAAATTACTAAAGCAGTATCGAAAGTAAAACGAAATGTAATATTTCATTGCAACACTTATAAGATTTAGCTTTGTAAATTCCCTTAGGTTTGCAGCATCCAGTGACTAATTACAGAAGGCTTGCTTAATTTTTTTTATAGGAAGACAATATTTTAGCATGCAGCTCAAAAAAAAAGTATGCCTTACGAAGTATAACATAGAAATTCTATTGATTGGATTATATGATACCGTGTAAGTAGTTTATGACATGAAGCAAACATGTTCTGCACTCTCCGCTTGGTTGCAGCTTCTTTGAGTTTTGTTGGAACTTACGGGGTCTATTGAAACAGGTATTGGTAAGTCAAGTCTGATACCAAAGAAATCTGATTATAATTTTATGTTATGTCGAACCCTTGCGTTGTTTTTCTCAAGTGGCGACGGTGCCTCGTTTTACTGTTGTAACCTCGCTTTACTGTACATGCGCGTTGAAATTTGATTCTAGAATTAGGAGTTGTGAAACGTACAACAACAGTGTCACTTGTGTGCTTTTCGTCTTGTTTTGTTGACGTTTCTAAATTTGATTAAATATCTTTGTATTTACTACTTATTTCTTCTTTTTCTTGTATTCAAATTAATTTGGATATTTCGAATTTTATCCTATCTGTATGATATTTGATAGACGCTAAAGAGATCAAAGTTGAAAAAGGTGGAAAAGGCAAAAAGAAAGCACGGAAGCAATTGGTTCCTAGTCATTATTATGGCCCTCCTAGTGCTGGATGGGGTGGATTCAAACCTGGACAAACTGGGAGTGGATGGGGAGCCCCATATTGGTACAAGTGAGTATCGAACTTGCTCGTCTTCTTGAACAGAAATCGGACGGTTATAATCCCATTGCATTGATTACCTTTGTGCACGAGGCATGGCTAGATTTAATTACTTGCTAATTCAAATGTTTCTATGCGCGGTCAAGCTAATTTCGTGAAACAAGTGGAGGACACACGTTTATAGAATCTAGCATGAAGCATAACATATAGCATTTGGAGATTACATTTCGTGAAGTCAGGAACTTCCTTCTATTAATAGGAAATCAATTGTTTTTGTGAAATAAATAACACATAAATGATGTTCGTTGTAAACTATCTTCTTTCTTGACTACAACATAGATCGAGGATTCCAGGCAGCATTCCATTGAAGAGATTTACGAATGTCGAACCCCACGAAGAAGAACATATCACACATATGGGAAATTGGGGTGGTCTTGGTCGTGCTGGATATGGTTATCCCCTGCGTGGGATCGGATATGGAGATGCTTATGGAGTCCCAGGTGGATGGGACCACGGATGGGGAGAAGGATTTGGTCACGTCTGGCCAGTAGGAGGATCTAGCACGGAACATGGAAGTGCTGCGGGAGATAGTCAACCGGATGAGTTGGTGGGAGGCTGGGGAACACGTGATCTAAGCGACACGGAGAAGTTAAAAGACGCAACAATGCAAGATGAAGGCGATCAACAACCGGTTAAGAAAACATCTTAAAACTATACAGTATCATGTATAACTATATCTAAGAACAACGTGCATTGGCAAACTTAAAGCTGTACTGTAGTAAACTTTACAAACTAACGAGGAAGTTTACAATTTAAACTTATATATTGTTTTACAGATGGCCAAACACAGAATTTCAAGCTATGATAAGATCATTGGCCGGCACAAAGGATATTTGTTCAACAGTAATGGGTGACCTTCCAGTAACATATTTAATTTATGTGAATAATCCTGATCAAAATAGACAATTTAAAGGTGTGTGTAATAACTGTAAGTGAATCGACAATAAAAGTCTCTTGAAGCTATGTCTTTAATAACGTCTTCAATAATCTAATCCGAGTGAGTGTATTTGCATGGTAACCGGTAATTTATCGGATTAAATGATTAGATCGAAGCCATTTTCCAAATTTCCATTGGTGGTTCTTGGTAATATATCCTAGTCTTTGAAATTTTATAGAAAACAAAATCCACACATTCGGATTTAATTAATGATGTCGATTATATCTCCATCATTGCATGTGTAATAACAACATGTTTATTTTTATCCTAGATAATGCATGAACGGAGACTGCATGAAGGTTAGATCGTCTTTAAGTGTGATTGGAATCGTCTCGGTTCGATACAAATCAAAAGAAACCATAATGGAGAAGCTCGAGTGCATCATTTCTTCATTTGACATTCTCATCTGATTTAAATATTTAAAAGTCCCTTCTGAGACTCAAGTGATAATTACCTGAAAATGCCATCTCATATTGGTCGCTGTAGCTATAAATAATTCGTAAAATTTCATAGTAATGGTATACATGGTATTATCATATTGATATTGCTTAAATATATGGACTCCAGTCTAATTTAACAACATGGATATATATCTTTCATATTTGAAGACAGCCACTCGACAGTCGTTGCCTGCATGATGATCTTCTAGTCAACTTTGATGACATTGATTAAGAATGCCTGGACGTTCTGTCTCATGATCTCCTTGAATTTGATGCGTTAGTCCAACATATTGCTTAAATCTACTGAAGACGAATTAGTATTCTAATAAACCTTCATGTTTCCTATCACTTGGTTATGTTCCGATCAGACAGAGCATTAGGACCATAGACAGATTAACGTCCATTTCATTCATTCATTCATTCATTCATTCATTCATTCATTCATTCATTCATTCATTCATTCATTCATTCATTCATTCATTCATTCATTCATTCATTCATTCATTCATTCATTCATTCATTCATTCATTCATTCAATACATTTAAGGAGGGTAAACCAGTAAGTCACATAGACTTGTCTAGCCTGGGGGCCTCAAATTTTGTTGGAATGAAAGCAGCTATATTCCGTCTTTCCAGCGGTACAGAACTTGAATGTGGCACTCACAGCCAATTAACTAATTAAATAATAATTTGACTATCAATTTCACAAATAATTTTATTTATTGATAATGCAAATATAATCATGCCAAACTTGGTAACATTTATTATGTTGAAGTGTAAAGACAAAGCAATAGAAAAACCACGAATATATTCATACTGTTTTTTCTAATATATTTTGATGCATATATTGGATAGTAAAATGTTGTCTTCTGTAACAGAAGGATTCTTAGAAATGGCAACGTATTTTGATATCCAAGATTGCACTGAGAATGTCAGAGGGCTATGCTCGTTTTTGTTCGTCGTATCCGACTTGCTATCACCATTCGTTTAATCGATGCAGTCTGAAGAAATGGCTGTAAAATGGCACCTAAGATCAATCTGATAGTCATGGTTTCATGGTCATCTGCAAAACGCTCTCTACAACAGGGTCATTTGATTCTGGTATTTTGGTGCTCCTGTGTGGACGCTTCTGAAAAGAGAAAGAAATCACACTGTATTGTTTCAAGCAACCCGATCTGTCGTCTAACTGCCTATTGTTTTAGAATTGTTCAGCCCTGCATTGCCTCATAATATATACTATGCTGTTCAGCCTTCATGCAATAATGGAAGCATGAAAGTGTGGTACATCCTTCCATCGTATTTCTGTCCCATTTGAACGAATAAAAATAAATGCATATGTGCATACATTGTTCTGGACAAGAATCGTTTCTTGTTTCAAGTGGGGTTCGACAAACTGGCATAGTCACAGTATTAATCTGTAGATCACAGCATGGACAAAACGCATTCCTGCATTAGATTTAAGAGTAGTATTCCTTGGGAGGAACATTGTTTCTTAAGATGGATTGCATTGGAGGCACATGGCTACAATTACAGGCACGTGGTTTGAGCTGAAACTGACAATCACTGAAATCGACCGTCATAGATAAATGTACGTTTGAATGCGTTTCTAGCAAATCAATTTCCTGATCTCATCTCAAGGTCACCTTTGGACTGCTCCTAAAGAATTACATTCATTGTGACACCCGTGTGATTTTTATATCTAGGACTTGTAGCAGTCACCATATGTAGCAATCACCATAGCTACAGATCCAAAGAGTAAAACTCAATTGGCTCTGTGGTTTAATTTCCTTGAAAATAGACATTGACAAGTGGCATTTTATCATGGCTGACTTACCGCCATTATAAACTTTTTCATTTATGAACACTAATATTCGTACTCCTCCGCCATTGGAATCATCGATCGCTTTCCTTCATAACCATAAGGTGACATGTAGGATTCCACTTGATGTTGGGGCATAAAGGGCCGTGGGCCCATGTCTGGAACATACATCGGTTGGGGGATAAACCCACGAGTGTAACCTAGCAACGGAAATATCCAGAGTTTAGTGCAAGCCAACATCTTTGAGACTAGAGCTATTTATGTAGAGCTAGGTAGATTTACTAGTTTAGAGAGGAGATGTAAATTGATTTTATTTTATTCAATGTCAGATGACTTTTGTAACAACGTCTGTAATGGCAATCCCGACCCCACAACACCACGTGACTCTCTTGGAGCGTCATTTTTATATCAAATCTTGATCTACGGTCGTTTAGTTACCAGTGATAGATGGCTGTGGCATCATTTCAGGCGCATGGACTGATGGGTAGAGCATTGCTGGTCTAGGATCGCTCATGGCTGGAGCGAAAGGAACGAAGTTCTCCTGTGGTCCATAGGCCTGTCGTTTGGTCTTAACTTTCTCGGGTAGATGAGGGATTTTATCTTTGATATCTGACGTCGTCAATGCGTGACCAGGGAAACCTATGGTCGTGAATCCTGGATGTGTTACTGGATGACCATAAGGTGTGGCAAATCCGTATCCTGGGAAATGCTGCATGTCTTGACCACCACCGCCTCCTCCACCGAAGTGTCGCTTCGAGGCTCGGACCTCAATTGTTGGTTGAGGCTTTGGTATAGTCTCCTTAACTGCATCAGCTGGCTTCTCATCGGCAGATTTTGACGTTTTCGGTATACGAGAGCGGCTGACGGGTGACTGCCCGCCAGATCCTCCTACTCCTTGGAAGCCAGAGACGCCTCCCATACCACCGAAACCATAACCTAAGCGGTAGTTGTCACCACTGGCGTATCCATAACCAACATGTATGGTTTGTTTCTTCTCTGGCTTTTCCGTCGATGAAGCCGACGGGATCTTGTCTCGTTGCGTTCCTTTGACATCTTTGGCATCGCTTGAAGGTGGCGCATCTTCTTTTTTACCTTCGACAGAAGCAGGAGCATCCTTTGTTGAGTTGGTAACAGGTTCGGTTTGATTACTACCCTTAGGTACTTTAGATTTATACCATGGCCAGCCCCAGCCGTAGAGACCAAGACCAACCCCGGGATAGCCGTGCCAATAGGGCCAGCCGTAGCCACCGTGATACCCGATGGGGACGCAAAATCGCTTCGTTGATTTCTGGGTCTTGACGTGGTTGGCTTTTTCCACAACGTCATGGCAATGCCAGCCAACCTTTGAAGCTGGATGAGTATTAGCCCTTCCCTGACCGTGACCATAGCCTGCGTTGCCAACACCCCTGCTTCCCCAGCCGTGATGTCCGTGTCCACCCCACCAATCAGCCCACCATGGATACGATGCCCATGGTCCGTAGCCAACATATGGATCAACGACCGTTCGTGTATGTGCTTTTCCGTGAACCCTTGGTATCATGCCCCTGAACAAACCAAACCCGTGATTTCCCGAACCACCTCCGCATCCACCGCCAGAGCCATGACCAAGCATTTGACCGCAATCCTGCCAGCCGTTGACACCGTTGTAGCCACCATATCCGTGGAAGTCACCATAGGCACCCCACGGCCATCCACCCCAACCATACCACCCACCGATAGGTTGCCGATTTATTTCAACACCACACCTCCTGGCTATATCGTTGCGCATCATACCCCTGGGTACTTTATTCCTAAATATAAAATTATGGCAGCCAGATGATAAAGCTACCGGGTGCATGGCCGGCTGAAGACCATGTTGGACACCCTGGTGATGGCTACGAGCAGGTAATACGATAGGGCCAAACCAATCCCTATGAAGTGCTGCTTGACCAGCCACGGCGCCTTGGACGAGTCCGTGCTGGCCACCGGCATACTGAACACCTCCTGGACTTCCAAGTCCGTAACACCCAAAACCACCGGCGTGATCAAGACCACAACCACCACACCCATGGCCTACTCCATTCATGCAACCTGGCGCAGCGCCAACTCCAACATGCCCTTGACAAACTTGATTAAGAGGACAATTGTAACCGGGGTTAACAGCTATCCCATTTCCATATGCTACCCAACGTTTATTACCGTCTTTACCTTTTTGATGTTTTCCGTGCATCATGTTGCTAATCCTTTGACTTGCTGGGACGGAATGTTGTTGAAGGCTCCGTCCATATCCACCGCCGCCACCACCACCGTATCCACCGCCACCTCCTCCGTATCCGCCACCACCTCCTCCATGACCTCCATAGCCTCCATGGTGTCCACCTCCAAATCCACCGTGATGTCCACCGAAGCCTCCATGATGTCCACCTCCACCTCCACCCATTCCACCATGATGACCACCCATTCCACCTTCAAAACCGCCATGGTGCCCACCTCCACCGCCGCCGTAACCACCGCCACCGCCGCCGTATCCGCCACCGCCGCCACCGTATCCTCCATGATGTCCTCCAAAGCCATGATGCCCTCCACTTCGATGCTCCATCTGTTGAAGATGCTCAAAGTTGTGATGATTGTGATCCCAATCGCTATAGTCATCTCCCCAATGATCGTATCCAAATGTCCACGGCCCTTGAATGTGATGGTCATGATCATCGTGTCCATGTCCGTGATCGTAGAAATGGTAGCCTCCATGGCCTGCATGGCCTCCGTGCTCGTGGGTTGTGATGTGTCCATGAAGACATCGCTTGTAGGAGTCACTGTTGGTAGCTTCGCTGCAATCGGTTCCTGTTTGTGGAATGTTGTTCCTGTGGTGTCCACCTCCATGTAATCCGGTGTGACCGTATTCCCACCCACCGTTGCCGTGTCCTACTTGATGAGGGTGTCCCCAATGATCCCAACCCCAACCTCCCCAGTGGTCACCTACAAGCCACCACTTTTTATCCCCTTTAGAGGATGGGTTTTCCATCGTGTCGAGATTGCCGTTACGTTTGTTGGAGTTTAAATCGTTCTTGTTTGATATCCAGTAGTTTCCCCAGCGGTAACCTGTACCCTTCTTAGCTACCTTGGCTAGTGTAAGCTTAGATTTATCGTGCTTAAGTTTACCTGACTTGGCCTTTGAGATACGGGACTTGTAGCCACCACCACCCCAGCCGTATCCACCTCCACCACCCCCGTAACCTCCACCACCTTCTCCACCTCCACCTCCACCATAACCTCCCCCTCCACCACCGTATCCACCCATACCTCCGTGATGATCTTCATGACCCTGTTCATGATGACCCCCGTGTCCACCGTGTTCGCCACCTTCGTCGTGTCCCCATTCGTGATGGTATCCTGCATGATGACCATGATGGTGACCTTCATGCTCATGTTCCTCCTCGTGACCATGTTCACCGTGTCCACCATGTCCACCATGTCCACCACCACCACCTCCACCACCACCATATCCTCCTCCGCCACCTTCGTGGCCTGACTGGTGACCACCGTGTTCTCCACCGTGGTGTCCTTCATGACCGCCATGCTCTCCGTATTCCTCGTAGAATTCATAGCCATGATCGTGGTGATCGTGGCCATGTTCATGGTGACCATGCTCGCCATGGTGTCCCATTTCGTGACCCATTCCTTCGCCACCACCACCGCCACCCCATCGCTTGCTACCAGCCTTCTTCGGTTCG
>OFHS01000269.1:29629-40086 GCA_900245855.1 Calvadosia cruxmelitensis
TAAATGAGGCATGCTGTACAACCTGACTGGAAACTGTGTATTTGTGATGAGGAAGTTTTCAAAGACTTCTGATTTTGTCGACAAGAAGTAACTAGTTACCGTTACTTTCAAAGTTAACTTTTTCTTCAAAACTAACGATCAGAGAAAGCGTCGAAAAGGTTATTTTATGTTGGTCGTTGCTCAAAATTAAAAATATATATAAATAGTTACAGTTGCAACTTGCAAGTTATTTTCTGCGCTAAGTAACTAGTTACTAGTAAAGTTACTAGAGAAGTGCAAACCCAGAATAGCATAACATCGTTAATATATGGGACGTGCGGCAAAGGAAATAACAATACAATTTCTGATTTACAAATAATTATTATCACAGGTTGAAGATCCAGCCTTGAGAAGTTGAGCCTTGCAAAGTTCAAAGTTGCAGGTAAGCAGGTTCTGAGGTTAGCCTCCAGGCAAAACAAAATTGCAACTACATGATTACATAGCTTTAAAATGAATCTGTTTTTATAAAACATGCAACTGCGTTGGCATCTGAATTCTTACAAATTGCAGTAGAAGATAAAAGCAGCCAGGGCATTTGCAATTCCCCACTTGACAGAGACGGCTAACTTTTGTCGAAGTACGACGACTCCTCTTGCCTCCTCCACTTTGCAAGACTGCAGTCTCCGAATTGAGTTCAATCTCGCAAGATTCATTTTATTATAGTAAAATAATATTCAAAATTAAACTCTGTGAGATGTTTAAAAGTAAAACTTTGGCCTTATCACAGCGTGGATGATACAAGAAGCAGTGTCAGCCATCTTCGACGAGACAGCGGTCGGGTTTTGAAAATAATGCCGAGGCTGACAACAAAATGCGAGGTTTCGCGCGCTATTTCAACAACAAACACACGATGAGTTCATGAAAAATATTCTATTCGACTACCAAATATGTATCTCTGTACAGCAGAAGCGTTCATTTTTATTTACAATGTAGAAAATTAACAAGCACGTGAACGTGCCATTTTGGCTATTGATGCGTCATCAAGATAACGACAACAACTTGGTTGGATTTCTTCACGGAAGAAAAGTAATTCGATGTCCAAAGTCATATCAATTAAAAAATAATAATCTTGGATTTTAATCCAGATGCACGCGTCATAGTGCTCAGTGCCAGATACGCCAATGGTAGACATAAGAATTGTTCAATTGGTCTCCGATTGTAGCAAGTTGTCTGGCAATGTCCATTGATGTCTGCCGTCGCTCCTCGACAAAATTGGAAGACTTGCCATTCCGCCGCACAACTTCGTCAGCGACTGCTCTCACTTCCGCAACCTTGAAATCTGCCGTCCCTTCTCCTTCCATAGAACACATGAGACCAATTTGACTTCCCAAAGATCAACTCTGTTGATTAAATAAGAAAATTTCCGTTGAAAACAGGAAAGTCTGCGTGGGGACACCAGCCAGGCGCAGGGAAGACACACGTCTGAGACAATAGCACATCGAAGCATCTAGAACACTGGCGCAAGTCAGACAATAGTCAAGACTTTTGCGTGATGACGACAACGACATATCCAGACATAAACAGACAACACAACGGTCCAACAAGATCAATAATCTCGATATTAAACTCATAATATATACAATCAATTTAGCTACAGAAGCGACTCAATGTGTATCGTACGTTTGGACCACAACGTAACGGTTCAGCTCACCTTTCAAAGCGTAAACGATCTCAGATAAAAAGTAATTCCTCAACCAACGCAATCACAACGTTCTTACTTCCGAAAACAAAACAAAAATTTGCTGCAGGAAGTATCGATTTTCTTTTGTAGAAAGGCCTGGTTTACTGCAACACAAGCCACTTTTTCCTGTGGTTTAATTAATTATCGATCAAGCAATTGCTTCTTTATTTCAGCAACAGAAAGCACTGGCCGAAAACAAACGAATTTCAAAGGAGACTACGTTTCACTATCGTGCGTTGCAATAATAAAACCTTGCATTCTGGGACGCTTCATTGAGACTTTGGAACAATTGGTCACGTGCCAAATAGGTGCAGCCACTGATTGGTAAAAATGCGGATTGGAGGCCAAAAGAGGGTGCCGAGATGAAGCAGGAAATCCGAAGGAAAACACGTTTGCTCGAAAACCCGCAACTGTGAACTTTACAATGAAAAGCGATGACGAATGGGTGGCAATGACGTCACAACTTGCTCCTCGTTAGCGGCGGTCAGCGAGCTGGAGAGAGAGCTAATCTCTGGTTAGCGGTTGGGTTTGTGCGGCTCTGCAGATAAAGTCTAAATTGTCTGACTTCCTTAAGCAAAGTCATAGTATAGATTGGAAAACACTGATACGCTTAGTAGTCAATTAGGCGAAGGGAGAAGGCATATTTTTATTTTTGATCTAACGCCCTCCGCCCCTTTTGAGCAACTCTGTACCAGGAACAAATCATGCTACTAGGCATGCGCACTAGCATTTGTTGTTATTGCAAGTTTTGACTTTTGAGAGCTGCTCTTCGATTTGAGGCACTGTCCATTTTGCAGCACTTTTATGGAGTTTATCACTGATCTAGAACAGCGATGTGTTTGAAATCAGGTGTAATGTTGTGTTCTTGTTTAATCTACCGGCACAAGTGATGTGGACTGTCTCTAATTTTGTAAACGTTTGCATTTCTCGGTTATGATCGAGTCGAGCAGCTCCGATTCGGAGAGCGACGGAGACGTGAACGGTGATTTGATTCTGGATGGCAAGATTCAAGATGGCGATACATCAAGTACAACATCTGGAACAGGATTACTGCCACAACATACGCCCGTTGGTGGACGTCTTTCCCGCGACAGCCCTAAACCACCGCTAAGTCCAGCACCTTCGTTAACCTCCTTAAATTCACTTTCCCAGCAGAGCAACTATGATGAAGATTCGGAAAGAAAAGAGCGATTGCAGATTTACGTGTTCGTTTCGAGATGTATTGCTTATCCATTCAATGCCAAGCAGCAGACTGATATGCCTCGACGCCAAAGCAAGGTCACAAAGCAGAACTTATCATCTGTAAAAGAGCGCTTTTCTGGATTTCTGAACGGACAAACAAACATCGTAGCAGACGAGGCATTTCGTAACTCGGTTCTTGTCTATTATGAGAGCTTCTTGTGCTGCGATAGAGTGGCAAAGATGGTCAACAGTGGTGGGTATTCTTCTAACGATTTCAGGGAAATATTCAAATCGAATATCGAAAAGAGAGTTAGAAGTTTACCAGAGATCGAAGGCCTCAGTAAGGAGACTGTGTTGAGCTCTTGGATGGCGAAATTCGATGCTATCTACAGAGGAGACGAAGATCAAAAGCGGACCCCTTCCCGCCTTGCTGCCACGGCTGCCTCTGAGCTAATCCTATCCAAGGAACAACTTTATGAGATGTTTCAACTAATACTAAGTGTCAAGAAATTTGAACACCAGCTCCTTTTCAATGCATCAATGGTTAGTAACTTTGAATGCCTGTAGTGAATGTGGCCTATTTCACCTAAAATGTACTAACAGTAATAGTTTGTAGTAATAATAATAAGAAATAAATCAAACCTTGCAGTAAATTAAACAAGAACCTATGTCATGTCAATTCAAGGATAATAGGCCTACCCATGCCAGGCCTTTATGGCCGTTATAGGCCCAGACAGGTGGCCTTCCTGTCCAGGCTGATTTCTTTAGAAAGCATCATTTTCGGGTTATGAAAAAATTGGCCTTTATACACAAGTGGCTGCTCTATAGAGGTGGCCACTAGTACATGTTTGACGGCAATTTGCAGTTTTATGCTTCTTTTAAATTTTAGCTGGACAACGCCGATGAGCAAGCAGCTTGCATTCGTCGAGAGCTTCATGGGAGATTGAAAGCATTGATCAAGCCAACCCGAATGGTCAGTTCTCGTTATCTATCCCTTATTTGCGTAACTTTGATCACTAAGTAGGCTACTGTAGTGGCCTTATGCCATCATTAATCTATTCCTGTTCTAGTCTAGTCTCCTCTATACTTGAATATCGTATATAACTTCTGTTGTACGTAACTCTCTCTCTCTCTCTCTCTTGCCGTATTCACCGTATCGCCTTGTCATAGGCATCGAGCTCTGGCTACGACGGACGTATTATTCCCTTCATCATCTCTTCTTGTCTACGGACTAGAGCGTAGAAATACATGCAACTTCATTTACGCTCATGTCTTAGCCTTGTTGTGACCGCCAAGCACTACACTACTACACTTTCTGGTTTGGGTTATTGTACTTATTTCTACTCATAGAAAAGAAGTGCTTTCATCCATAAAAACATGGAAGGAATTTATATCGAGGAGCAACGATCTTTAATTAATCAGCTCATGGGAAATTTGGAGAGTTTCCCAATTGGAAAAGCAGGATCGGATGGAAAATCAGCATTGTACAAAATGAGAAAGTAAGAAAATATAACATGTAGGATTTTGGTTAGTGAAGATTTTCTAACCTTGATTCAGACATGATCCTTTTCCGCGGAAGCGCGGAATTCCGCGGCAATAATTTTTTTGTCTCCATGTGATCATCTCTTAGCGTAAATCAATCGTATAGAAAATTGCCCACGTGCTGAATAGATTTGTTGTTGAGCACATGTAAATCATCTTGTTTTGATTTTCATTTAGTTCTGTAGCATTGTTTTAAGTTGAAAATGCGATATATCATAAGTGACTAAATGTAACATATATTTATATAAAATTCAACGGTAAGATGAAGCAAACATCCTCCTGCAGGTAACTGGCGCAAAAAATTTCCCGGGGAGACCCCCCTTAAGTATGCCTCCGGAACTAGTTTCAGCCTAAATTATTTTAGCCTGGGATCATGTCTGCCTTGATTGCATCATAGGAGAATCTTGCTCTGCACAAATTATTCGAACCCAACAAATACCTGCTATGTTCAACCCTCCGAACAGTCACATGATTGGATTATAGTACCTGTGCAGAGGAATAAAATACAGTGAAACCTGTCTATAATGGTCAGCTTTGGGACGTAACAAAAATGGCCTTTATAGACAGGTGGCCTTTCTGTCCAGGTTGATTTCTATAGAAAGTTTCATTTTGGGGTTATGAAGAGTGGCCTTTATACACAGGTGGCTGCTCTATAGATGTGGCCACTAATACAG
Source organism: Calvadosia cruxmelitensis (assembly GCA_900245855.1). Lineage (NCBI taxonomy): Eukaryota > Metazoa > Cnidaria > Staurozoa > Stauromedusae > Kishinouyeidae > Calvadosia > Calvadosia cruxmelitensis. Next base: position 34,748 of record OFHS01000269.1, read on the forward strand.
GTTTGACTGTAATCAAATAAGAGAATGCTTTGGAATGGAGTGAGGATTATAGTTCTTTACCAATCACCATCATCTATTGAACTGATGAGAACAAAGACGGGACAAAATTGTCTGTCGGCAATATTAAGAGACACTACTGTTCTTTATGTAAGTTGACTAAAATAATTTCTAAAACAAATGCATGCGTGATGAACATGACTTTTGTCTTTGCTTTTTTCAACCTGATAATTCTTTGACATTTCTCAGAGTTCAAAACAATGCCATCTCGATGATGGAAGTGCCGGAAGACAGCGAGGCAATGTTGAACAAAGTGATGGGTGGTTTATCATTCAATTTACAGGTCAGTTATTCTGTGGTACGAGTTTCCTTTTATTATCTTGTAAGACAAAAGGTTTGACCAAAATTGGATTTAGTAGTTGTCGTATCACAGGGCCAGTCGAAATGAACATACAAGTTTTGAGCACTGCTTGTATCTGAGTTTTAATCTAACAACACAGCCTTATATATAAATCAGGAAAAATCATGAGTCAGTATATTTTGACATTCTAGAAATTAGATAGGAGTCTAACTACTATGACTATGTGTAATATAATAATAAGGAACTAGTAGATTTGGTGATTACATAAGCAAGCGTCACCATGACACAGCGGTAGAAATGCTCCAGAATTGGTGTCATGTGCCTAACGCGTCAGTGATACGTCAGTAGTTGTTCTGATTGCTAGAGTCATTCTTGCATCTTGATACTATCTTTAGTGGTAACGTACTAACGTTGGTAATGGTCCAGATATTAACGCCAACAGTCAGACCTTTAATGTAAAGTGCTTATCCAGGGCCGTTTTAACCAATATGCACTCAAAGCACGTGCTTTAGGCCCTCAGTCTGGATAGGCCCTTCTCAATGTCAATTCAAAATTTCAAATTTACAGTATGTTGAGATCTAGTCCAGTGTGCAATCAACTGCAGAGTGCTACTGAGTTAATTTTTCCTAATTTGCTGTTTGTGAGCAGAAGCAAAATCTTTTTTATGTAATGGGTGAACGGTTTAACAATAGTAGGTTTCGGGCTATTTAATCGTTGAAAAATAGCCCCCTACCCCTTGATTAAAGTGCTTTAGGCCCTCTCAACACTTAAAACGGCACTGTGCTTATCCCATGTTTAAGAAACTGTAATTTTATTGTGTTCAAGAATGACAATTTTCTACAGATCTTTCAAATTAATAGATTTAGGTTTTATCTTTTCTGTAATTCTTCTAAGTTGGATGAAAATGCTGCGAGTTGATTTATCTGCATATGATATTTTGCAGACTTGAAATTTAACAGTTGTCGTCCATTTGTGTTGTTTATCTTGTGTGATTGTTTGATGATACAGTCAAACCTGTATTAGCTGCCACCTCTATAGAGCAGCCACCTGTGTATAGAGGTCACTCTTCATAGCCCCAAAATGACACTTTCTATGGAAATGAACCTGGGCAGAAGGCCACCTGTCTATAAAGGTCATTTTGCCTCGCATCCCTAAGCTCCAAAAGGTGACCATTATAGACAGGTTTAACTGTATTTGTCTTTCAAGACACATGTTATTTGAAGACTATTGTCCATTTGATACAGACATTATGGAGTTATATTGAATTTTGGCATTGATGAATTGGTGATTATGTCATTACAGGTAGTAGTGAAGGAGGCGTCTGGAATGGAAGCATTGCCGTCCAACCGAGTGGTGTTTGTTGTCATGGAGGTATTTAACCGTAATTTTATTCATCTTCATGTTGATTTTATTAACATAATGACTGCTTTAGTTGTTGAATCAATCAATCAGTCAATTTATTTAAAGAAGCTGGTTCTGTGATCCCAAGATCTTGTCTCCCCCAAGACCCTACTTACCGGTACTTGATTGCCTGCAGTAGATAGAAAAGGTAAAATCGGTCGATGGTTTGGTCAGCGTTGCCCCGGGTACTGTGCAATGCTCATTTCCGATTTATAGCCCAGTACAACCAGGAGCGGCTTGGAGACATATCAGGTGCAGGAGGCCAGTCAACTACCCTGACTCCTGTTACCTTGCACACAATTGCTTGTGCTCCCCATTGCGGCAACCTACAAGAGGACCCCACCGCGAGATTCTAACCGTGGACCTTTTTATCAAGAGCCTGGTGCACTTCTGACTGAGCTAGCCTGTCTACATGGCTTACAGTGAGACCCCACTAATTAATTCGTAACTTTCTAATTCAAGTTGAGAACCCAGCTCTATTAGAAGTTACTCATGTGCTTCATATCAATGTAACTTTTAAATTCTCGACTTACGTTTTAATTCATTTTTCAGCTTGAAGGGGATGCTAAACTACAGACTGACCAAGCAGAGGCCGGAAAACCAATGTAAAGCATCAATTGTTTTGATTTACACTGTTTTGGTATTACCCTTGCAGCAAATTTCAATTTCATATCCTAATTTGTATTTGTTTTGATTACGTTCCAGTTGGGAAACAGAAGGCAGTTGGACAATCTCTCAACCATTGCCTGTCCTGAAATTGCGACTGATGGCAGAGAACAACGCCCTTCTTGCATTCGATCACAAGGAGCTAGCAAAGGTTGATACGTACGAACAGTTGATAGATACAGTCAAACCTGTATTAACGGTCACCTCTATAGAGCATTCCCTTTGTATAAAGGCCACTCTTCATAACTCCAAAATGACATTTCTATAGAAAATAGCCTTGGCAGAAAGGCCACCTGTCTATAAAGGTCATTTTCTGTATGCCGCAAAGGTGACCATTATAGACAGGTTTCAGTTTACACACAATCGTTTGGTAAACGTCTCACTTATAGTTACCGGATCAACTACTAAGCAGCATAAACTATTGAAATCAGCCGGTAGCTTCCAGGGTCCTCAAATTCTCATTTTGTTGTCTCCAAAATGACTGTTGATGCATATCTAATGCAGAACATAACTCTTAAAAATATTAGTAAATAATTATGTTTGGGGTACAATGATCACCTATCAATTGCTCTTCATAATGACGAAGGGAGAGTCTAGAAAATAGTCTAGAAATTAGATATCTAGATAGTTCATATAATAAACTGGATTGTAGAATACAGTCAACGTGTATTTGCGGCCACCTCTATAGTGCGGCCACCAGTGTATAAAGGCCATTCTTCATAACCCCCCAAAAGACACTTTCTATAGAAATAAACCTTGACAGAAAGTCAACCTGTCTATAAGGGTCATTTTCTCAGCTCCCAAAGGTGACCATTATAGACATGTTTCACTGTAGATTGTTTATTGCGCGAATAAGTCTTGAAGATCTATCGCGTTAAGAGCTATTATTGTGTTAAGAGGAAGTGAAATAGATATCACAGAGCTCCTTGCATTTCTTCTTGTTTCTTGATGTTAATATGTTTAGTAAATGGAAGCTAGTTAGCTTTTTTATTGATTTTTGTGTCATTTTTAGGTAACCGTCTCTCCGCATTGCGGCCTGTCAGATGCCTATGAATGGTATCCTATGGTGCCAACGAAAGGCTGGGGTGGAGAGAAAGTGAAGCTACTGGTGTCAGTCAAAATGGAGAAGCCCACAATTGTAAAGAAATGCGGGTTAGTTATGGATTCAGTCCTACCTGTTGTAAGTAGCCACTTGTTAAGTGACCGTGTTCAAATTTACCTGTCTTAGGCGACCATCCTGTCATAAGTGACCACATGTCTTAGGCGACCATCTGTGTTAAGCGACCATTTGTCTTGAGTGACCACCTGTCTTTAGTGACCACCTGTCTTAAGCGACCACATCTCATTGGTTTCCTGTAGGGTCACTACTAAATACACAATGGACTGTGTTCATTGAATTATCGTCATAAAAGAGCTACACATTAAAAACATGAGATTTTAATCCTTCCAATGAAATTAAACCGTGAAGATGATTGAGAGTACAAAGTGGTTGTTCGTCCGGTAGCCGTAATATACTTGTTGCTCACGCTATTCGTCCGGTAATCGTTCCGCGCACGCGCCATGTTGGACGACGGTGTTGATGTTATGCCAATCTACATTCTGTGTTTTTACGCAGAGAACAGAAATTTCAACTTGAAGAAATGCGTGGATGATGCGCGGATTGGACTCATACCAATGAATAATTGAAAATGCACTCAAATTAATTGTTTTCATTTGACGCGTACGCAGAACAATTACCGGACGACAAGTACAGTATAGCAACATTGCAACAAGTATACCGGCTAGCGGAAGAATGTTCATTTCGTTTGTTTAAATGACATATTATCTCTTCTTTGAATTTATTTTGGTGTAGGTATTTGTATGTTCAAGGTCAAAGCATATGGAAAGAATGGAAGAAGCGATATTTCATGCTGATCCAGGTATGACCCTGACTCCCGAATATGTTGTTATGGCAACTGACGTTAGGACTCAGGCTGCGCTGATATAGCCTCGTTGCATAACGGATCCTAGCCGCGCTGCGTAAATATGGGTGTAGCCTTCAAGCAGAGGTATAGCGGAGGACGAAAAAGAAACATGTGCTTGTGCGATCTGAAGGGGACGTTGTGAACATACACCACAACTTCGTTAGTTAATCTAAATACGTTTTTCCGTGTTTTCAGCTGCTGTCGGAGCACATGCTAGAGTTCAACTATGCGCCAGTTCATCGAATTAAGGATATCCGTCAGTCGCTATGAAGGTTCTGCGTCTCAGCTTTGCTCGTTCTCGCTTTCTGGTTGTGCTCTCAGCACAGTTGAACCTTTTTGGACCATAAGCCTGCCGCTTTCGTCTCTTGTACATCGTTCTCTTTAGTCGTCGCCTTGCTGTGTTTTGCTCACGGAGCTTGGGATGCGTCCTACGTGTTGCTACGCCAGTCGAACGAAAGAATTCTTTATAAGAAAACAGAGTTACAAGTGCTTCATGTAAGACTGATTCAGTGACACTATGCGGAAAGAATTGAATGCATCGACTGAAAAAATGAACATTGCATGTTGCTGTTTCTGGACCATTGAGAGCATGTTGTCGATCATTTAGAGTCTTGCGTTTGTTTGACAAGCGATGACCCAAGAGGACAATCGAAATTCACCCATCAGGACACATGAAATTATCCGCCGAGAATCAAGACGGAGATGTGTGACGTGAAACTCTCAAAGAATGATAACTGATATCAAGGAGAGAATAGAGAAACGATGAATTCGTAAAGCGCAGGCAAGTTTTTCCGTCCCATGTGATTGCGAAATCATCCAGTGATCATTGTTGTTCATGGCCCAGATTGATCTTTTCACTGACTTCAAATAACCCCGCTCCGTGTTCAGACCATTCACGCTTACTCATACACCAATTTATTATCATGCCAAGGTAAGATTTGCTTAAGCTG
>OFHS01000270.1:0-11885 GCA_900245855.1 Calvadosia cruxmelitensis
ATTATGTAAAATAATTGAAATATGTAACATAATTAAATTATTAAATTATGTAAAATAAATAAATTATGTAACATAATTAAGTTATTCTCTCTCTCTCTCTCAGTTCAGGTGGCTCACAATGAGCTGCTGTGACCAAAAACAAAATTATTGAAATTATGTAAAATAATTAAAATATGTAACATAATTAAATTATAAAATTATGTAAAATAATTAAAACTAGCTGGTCCGCGCTGCTATCGCAGCTGCGTCCAGCGTCGTTGCTTCGCATTTGGGTGCATATTAATTATTCCAATACATATCACAGTTCTCTGCTTGCTACGCAACTTCAGCGAGCTTCGAATGCTGCGCATTGTTTCTCAGCTGAGCTACGGCTCCCAAGAGACTGAAATCGATCCTTTCGAATCATTTGAGCGCAACTGTTTGCAAAGGCAAGCACAGAAAACTCGAGGTACCCATACCACAGCGATAATTTCGACAAACTTCGTCAAACTTGCAGAAAACATAGCTCGGCCTCAAGATGACTTTTTCCAAAACGGCTCCGTTAGATTCTGCACCAATTTGCATTGTTGAACTTTGACCTGGTTTGAGCATTTGCGCTGTGTGGTGTGTTTTGAAAACCTTGCACAACCAGAGCCGTGTTTCTTCCCAAACGTCAGAAAATCCGTACTTGCTAATGAGTGACAGGTGCCGGCTTTTGAACAGACATACATACATACATACATACATACAAACAGACAGACGTTTGTGAAATAATAATATAGATATGTAACATAATTAAATTATAAAATTATGTAAAATAATTAAAATATGTAACATAATTGAATTATAAATAAATTATTGAATGATAAATTATCGTTCAAATTTTATTTTATTCTTGTAATAAATATACTGTGTTGCAATTGGTTTCTTCAGGTATTCTTTATTTGCCGTTGTGAATCACAGTGGAACACTGGAAGTCGGTCATTACACTTGTTTCATTCGCCAACGAAAGAACCAGGTGTGATGCATATGTGATTGATGGTGTCTTCTCTGAAGTTTTGCTATAATTATTAATAGGCCACTATAGACTAGGCCACAGTACCTGCATGCACGAGGGATATACTGATAAAGGAAATTGATTGTGGCGGTGTAGAAGACGAAAAAGAAGGCTTTCGCATTCCAATTATTCCATAACATATATTTGACAGACAAGTTGCTGATCCAGCGACAGGGAGAGATGGCAGAGTTCCAAGAAGTAAATTTGGTCATTGATAACGGAGCTCTGTGTCGTGAGACACATAGTTAAATACAGGACAGACGGAGTTGTTGACACAACGAAGTACAGACAGCAAAGAGGATAATTACAGGATGACACGGCTACATAAACTTACGATCACGTGACTATACAATGACGACATCACATTCGCACTGACTATGCATCAACCACTACAGCGGCAGTAGACAAGGCCCTGCTTCTAATCATGCTTAATGACATAGTTATGAGTTGAAATTGTATTCATGAACTCCTAATCTCATATACAATCAAAATAGGTCATTATTCCATTGACTATTGTCTCCATATTTTTGTTAATCTCCACTTGTTGAACTTTACATCCCGTACTGTCTTTGCTAATTCACCTGGCTTAATTTCCCAATTTGCTTCGTGTCTTACGTTTTGCACCATCAACAGAATATGAATGGAATTTAACTTTATTTTTGCATCACTACCTTTAACTGTCTTACCCTTAAAATGTCCCTTTACCCTTGAAATGATAAATCCGTGTTAATCTTATTGTGTGCTGTTTTGGCTAAGGGTCCTTGGATGATTTGAATTTAATTCTCCTGACCTTCTGTTCTCATGTTAAGTGTAGCTTTGTCACCGTTGTGAAAGTGAAGTTCCTCTTGCTCATGGGACAGCAGGTTGGCTGCTTTTTTAGTACGTGACTGCTCTGTAAAGAAGGTCGCTGGCACCAGTTCGACGTCCTATATTTATTTAGTCCCTTTTTACAAGCAATGGGGGATGATTAGGATTACCAGACCACCGAGAGAAAAATACGGAACATTTGCAAAATTGAGTAGAAATCTCTAGCACAATCAACTGAATTTGGCACTGTATAACACATAAATACGGAATTATTCCGGGAAATAAGGAGTGTCTGGCAACCCTAGGGATGATCCTAGTAAGTGGGATGATCCTCTTTTGCTAATAGGAATGTAGGATGATCCCCTTTTTGCGATAACAGGGCCTTTCTTTATTTGTTGCTCTCGTTGATTACAGTGGTTCAAATGTGAAGATGCTTGGATAACGAGGGCTACCATTGAGGAAGTGCTGAATAGTGAAGGGTAACTGGCAGTTTCATGAAAACATCCTGCATTATTGTGTTGCTTGTAAGATATAAATAACCTTGACTAATTTTCAGCAACAGCTGTATGATTTAATCAATTCATACAGAAGCTACTGTGTGTATACAGTTAGGGAGGATGTGCAAAGCAAGATTACACGAATGTATTCAAACCTTAATTAATTATCTGTGATTGGAGTTTTGAAAGAAGATTCAAAATATTTTGCTAATATAAAATTATGGTTCTGCGATGACGAAAAGTTTTCTTGCCAGGACTTGTTGTAAGAATTAAATAACCTTGCTGTTCATATCTTGAAAATGTCTCAATATTTTTTACTACTGATAAGGTTCGAAATATTAAAAGGTTCTAGTGTAATCAATCCTCCGAATTAGCAATGTTATTTAAATCACAAAAGTGGGGGGACGTTGGTAATGCAAAGATTAAATTGGCAGGGGACACAACGGACCTTTGGCAAGGGCCCCGGGGCATGAAACCCTAAAATTTATTTTGAATATTTACCTTTAAAAGATGTCTCCGGGTGAATTCCTATGGTTTGTCGAATCGTATGTGATGTCAGGTTATATTTCTGCCAACTGAAATGGCAAACTACACATTTTGAAGCAGAACGGCTTTGTTGTAGGGTGTTATTTCAATGTTTCACACGCAGTATTTGAAAAAGGTACATGTGCTTATAATGTATTATAAGCAGGGAATAGAACTCAGTCATATGTAGTTTGTATTTAAAACTCTTCCAAGATTTTTAAGAAGTGAGCTGACCGTGTTCCCTGAGAAAAAGGTGGGCGGACGATTTTCCCTCTTCAAATGATCACTGCTCCGAATTCAATCAAATAGCAACTCTAGTCTCTATATACAGAGCTCTTGCGTAGTTGTGTTAACACTTTAACAGACCATTTTTGGATTTCAAGCTATGACACAGCTACTTTGCGTTGATATTATAGCAAGTGATAATGTTTTGAAATCATTACAATGAAAGCTGTCTATAATGGTCGCCTCTGGGACCTGAGGAAAATGACCTTTGCAGACAAGTGACCTTTCTGTCCATGTTGACTTCTATAGGAAGTGTCATTTGAGGGTTATGAAGAGTGGCCTTTGTACACAGGTGGCTGCTCTATAGAGATGGCCTCTAATACAGGTTTTACTGTATTTGGCAAATTGTTTGATTAATTGTTGGCATGATTTTATGGTTGTAGGTATCTGCTGTTCTATCACAAGCAAATCCTCAATTACGACTGAAGCATTAATCATCATTCAATGATAGAGGCATGACACATTCACGGCTGTTTGCAATCGTAGCGATGCACAAATGGAGAACTCACACCAACAATAGATAGCATTATTGCATTGTTTTCATGTTTATTGTGTTGAAGTTTCTATATAGTAGCTGGACAATTTCTTGTGAATACTAAAATAGAAGAATATTTTGCAACATTTATTGCAATTTTGATGTGTAGACATTTTGAGTCCAGTAATATTATTAACGATAACTGTCCTCTGGAGCATTTCAATCAAATCAAAGCATGAAGGAGCCAGCAGGCCTTTCTTCGCTTGCGTCTTAGCTTTTTCAGTAATTCGGACAAAGAGGCCAGTGCTGACGGCAAAGTTTTCAGCTCTCCACAAAGTCGGCTGAATGCTTTATTATTTGAGCATCATCAATAGAGGGGTTTCTCTATTGAGTATGATTTGAGATAGGCTCGAGTCCTCGAGAGTGTGTTTATTTGCAGAGTGTGGGTTTGGTCAATTGTGTGCCTTATAGGCCGGCAACAGCTGCCATCGCCATCATTGGGGAGGTCATTTTCAGGTTGATCGATTGACTGCTAAAAAGAAAGAACATTAGCATTGACGGATGCGACTGGTTTAAACGGGATTATGGCCGAGATTGCAAAAACTCAGAGGTTAATTTTCCCTGACAGAGCAGCTGCAGATTCCCCGATGGGGGACTAGGTTTTCCCGACGAGGAGGCTACAGCCCCCATCTGGCGCCACTCACAGAATTTAGTTTTTCAGCGTTTGCGTAAGTGAATTTCGAGTAAGTCGATTCGCCTCGTTTCACTGCGGTCTCGGTTAGGTTTTGTTGTCACAACTTCTAAAATGTTGGCGGAGACCTTCGCAACCACACGAAATGAGACGCACGAGAATCAGAGTTAGCTAAAAGGTCTGTAACATTCCAACAGCTTACCCTGCCATGTCGCAAAGGTCACAACATGAACAAGTAAGTGTTGTTCCTGCAATATGTTGACTTTGGCAGAATTCCCTTGCTAACAAAACGCTAAATCTGATGTCAACTGGCAACCAAAGCCTGCCATCCTTTGGACTTTGGTTGCATGGACCTAGACGACCTTACTGCTTGACCGTGATCTGATGAAGTATTGGTTATATTGTAGCGACCGTAATTAGCTAACGCAATAGCCAATATGTAACTGTTGTTCTCTACTTCCGTTTTATTGTATTCCTGTTGCNCGAGAATCAGAGTTAGCTAAAAGGTCTGTAACATTCCAACAGCTTACCCTGCCATGTCGCAAAGGTCGCAACATGAACAAGTAAGTGTTGTTCCTGCCATGTGTTGACTTTGGCAGAATTCCCTTGCTAACAAAACGCTAAATCTGATGTCAACTGGCAACCAAAGCCTGCCATCCTTTGGTTGCATGGACCTAGACGACCTTACTGCTTGACCGTGATCTGATGAAGTATTGGTTATATAAAGTTGTGAATAATCTGCATTTATATTTTGATAGATGAGCAGCGTGATTTCAAGAGTAGTCTAATGACGAATAGTAACAATAGGCCTACAGTATATGCACCCTCTGAAAGATGTCCACGATGGAATCGCGTCCGGTCTATGCTGAGATCAAGCTTGCTAAAATTACTAACACGTTACCCCTCCTGGCTACTTCTTTGTCGTTTATCCTACTAATTAACTTACTGTAAAGGGCTCAATCATGTAATTTACTTGTGAGCTACTGAGCTCAGACCAATTAAACTGGTTGCGATACTGTTGTAGCTGTTGAGATGACAACAATGGGGAAAGAAACAGAATACAGTATATCCTATTATGCTTTTCCATTATGCAAATTCAAATTTGTGAATTTCTAAGACTAGATAAAAGCAGATTCATATAATTCATATTACTGTTATGACTTTTGATATGAGACATTTCATTTGATGCCTTTTGGAAAAACAGCTCTAATCGAATAAAAACATGAACAAGTAATTGTTTACTTGTAGCTTTGTATACCTTTGTCATTTCATGTGCAATCTTTGTCCTTAAATGTGAGTTGCATTTTATATTCAAGTCTGGACAAGAAGGATATGACGAATATCTGTTCCTGCTACAACAGCGTAATAGGTATGCTTCAATTTCGGACCATTTACGTGGAGCCGATACTTAGTTCTGCTTTATAAGCACATTGACGTTATTAAAATATCTTGATCAGAATGCAGCAGCAATTTAAATTAACCTATTACTTACTGCTGCTAAAATGGGATATATATATATATTATCTTAAGACTTGTGGTCACTTAAGACAGGTCGTCATTTAAGATTGATGGTCTCTTAAGACAGGTGGTCACTTAAGACAGGTAGTCACTTGAGACAGGTGGTCATTTATGATAGGTGGTCATTTAATATAGGTGGTCTCTTAAGACAGGTGGTCACTTAAGACAAGTGGTCACTTAAGGCAGGTGATCTCTTAAGACAGGTGGTTGTAAGATTATGGTTCAGTGCAAGGGAAACAGAGATGACAACATTGCAAGTGGCTCCTCGCCAAGAATTTTGAGCTCATTAAATAAGATTCGGCAAAACACGACACTATATATTTACAACGCATGATCTTTACAAAACTACCGCTGAGCGCTGACACACATTAACACCAGAACGATCCAGCACATAACGCATATGACAAAGTGACGCCGCAGCAGTTGACACTTCATTTGATACCACAGACATACATCCCACCTAGTTCTACAGAACTCTCAGACACAAGACGCACACGCCACCCAGATCTATAAATCTCACGGACGCAAACATACAGTGGTCATTTAAGATAGGTGATCACTTGAGATGTTAAAATAGATGGTCACTTGAGACGGGTGGTCATTTTAAGATAGATGGTCTCTTAAGACTGGTGGCTGCTTAAGACAGATGGTTATTTAACCCATTGAGCCCGGATACGGTTTATCCCATATCCCGTTTCACTTAGCCTCGGTCCCGGATAAGATCTATTCCGTATTCTTGTTGACCAATGAAAATGCGCTGATATCTTGTCTCACGCTAGGTTTCTGTTGTTCTAAACACTTCTCAATTGTTCTACACACAATAGCCCTCACAAAACACGGTTTGTTTACGTATTCGTGTTGAATTGCGGCCCGAAATATTATGTTGCCCGGCGAACTGTTTTCCCACAGCTGATTAGCATGCTGCAATATGGCGGCGTTGAAGGAGCAAATGTTATGTTTACAAGCAAGCAACGTCTTCTCACTCTACTTCGGATGTTTCTGCATACTCCCGAAGATATAGCATCAACTATATATAGCATCAACGTTGAGAAGTAAGGATCGCTCTACCCAGCCCCTACATGAAATCATGGAGTGGAAACCCACTAAACTATACTGCCGAGGCTTGGCCAATCTTTATACTTACCGTGACGTGTTAACGTCGGACTGTTCGTTTACTGGTGTACCATTGTCGTCTGTAAATAATCTTAGTGTGTGGAAAGTGGGCGTTGATGCATGACTGTGAGGAACAGGAACGGGTTGTTCCATTGAACACCACCATCCGAAAAAAATAGCATCAACTATTTAGGGGATTTTGAAAATGCATGGAAAGAAATCTGGGAGATTTGTCATCAGAAATCGAAAGTGAAAGCAAGGATGAACAGAATATTGATGATCAAGCGGATTAGTTTGTGGATGCTGCCATAGAACAAGGGGTTAATGTGCAAAAAGAATTATTTCAATTGCTTGACAATTAGGCATTTTAGAGCAGTTTTAGTAAAATAGTCACAAAATGCTTAAAAAGTGTGGGACGTGGCTAACAAAATCCACCAAACAATGTGGGACTCAAAGGGTTAAGATAGATGGTCTCTTTTAAGACAAGTGGTCACTTATGATAGGTTGTAACTAAATAATAGTAATGACTATGTATACTGTTTATTCGTACTAAACTGAAACGTTTCCAGATTGCTAAAGAATCTCAGGAAGAAAGACCAAACACAGCAGGAATTAGAACGTAAAGAACAAGGTTTCTCGTTATACTTGAATGGCGCTAATGTTGACCTCAATCTTGGAAATAGCCAAGGCAAACGAAAATCAAGAACATCGCAAGGTTTGTACAGGCTGATCATTTCTAATGCCGATAGGTAACAGAATATTTGGTTGTTTAGAAATTGGAAACGATTATTGGTCGTACGAGCCCATCTAGCAACTCACAACTTGTTACAACGCTCGACAAATGATCCTCAACAAGAGATACTCTTCAAGCTCCGCCCACATTATCGCAAAAAGTAAGCGAATAGCAATTCAAATTGGAATTCAAATTGGATTCAAATAGATTTCATAGCTGTTGGTGATTGGTCAAACTGAGCAATCAAAACAAAGCGCAACACTGATTGGTCGCTTTCCGGGCCATTGTTCTTCTAGAACAATACAAACACTGCTGGTCGCCAACAACAGGAAGCGATAGTGTTACATGCTAAACAAATGCTCATGCCCGTTGCAACTCACAGTTTGCGCCTGTTTTAGTGATAGTGTGGCTGGGGCTGTAGTCTTGATTCTACATCACAGACAGAACAGTCTGAAGAAGACTAATGAGGCTAATAATCATGTAGGGTGCTTGCGGATGAGCAAGAAGCAAACGTTCTATTCCAATTTGCTAATATCATTATCATTTATCAGGGCACAGTCGACGTTATCGGAAAGATGAAGAGCAAGACAGTAGAGCTGCAAGGTAGAATCTTAACCAATCTATTCCTGCTAGCAAGCATACCTATATTCAGATGCCTTTACAATTCCCTTGATGGCTGATTAGGACAGACAGCTCTACTTTGTGTCTGAAAGCAAATCTCATTTTGTATTCTTAGTATACTGTTACTTTGGCCTCCTTTTGTTTTACGATCATTACGAATGCATTTTGTGTTTAAATCTATTAATACAACAACAAAGACATTTCCTGCTGCTGTCTGGATGACCCTATTCTATTTAATTTTCTTAGAGATTTAAGAGCCAAAACTGCACCAGCTCCAAGGAAGGGTTGGGGAACGGTAAGTACTGATCATTTACTGCAGCATGTGCTCACCTTTTTCTTGAATAAAGAAAGCAACTGCCTAGGGTCATGTTTTTTATAGATGTCATTTTTTCATGTATGTATTTTTTAATATTAATATTAATATTAATGCAATACTCGTATAAAAGGCATGTCGTCATGCACTCATACTACACGGCTATAAGTTTATAGGTCTAGTAAAATAGTAAATTAATCAACATGAGTTTCTTTTTAAATGTAGATACAAATGTGTAGTTAACACAATTTGTAAAGAGATGTTTTGAAAGGTCTTTTATGGTTTATTTTCTATTGAAGCAGTATGCGTTACATGGAGCCAATATGTACAGTAAAACCTGTATTAGCGGCCACCTCTATAGAGCAGCCATCTGTGTATAAAGGCCACTCTTCGTAACCCCAAAATGACACTTTCTATCAGTGCTGTAACGTAATTCGTTACAAGTAACTGATTACTTGTAATCGTTACTTTTTGAAGTAATTTTAACTGTAATCCATTACTTTTTTGATAGAGTAATTTGTAACGGTAATTCGTTACATTTTTCTGCAGTAATTTGTAATCGTTACTAGAACTTGTTGGGCATTTTGAAAATTACTTTTCATACTTGCTCAGTTGCTCTTCCTTCAACGAATCGTTCCGAAACAGTCACAGTTCTAGCGTTCACTCCGTTCAGTCAAACAGATTGACATCGATTGATGTTATGCTGCATTTAAGTGTGATTTTTTAGCAGTAATCACAAAAATACTCTTCGATATCTCATGACAAAATGTTCTTTTTAAAGGTTTGTTGCGAAATGATTGTCCTTCCTTGCAAAAGTAATTTTAAAAGTAATTTGTAACGATTACTTTTGAAACCAGTTTAATTTGTAATTGTAATCCGTTACATTTTTCTATAAGTAATTGTAATTGTAATCCGTTACTTTTAACGGCTGTAACTTGTAATTGTAATTCGTTACAAATAAAAAGTAATCTATACAGCACTGCTTTCTATAGAAATCAACCTGGACAGAAAGGCCACTTGTCGATAAGGGTCATTTTCCTCAGATCCTAAAGGTGACCATGATAGACAGGTTTCACTGTAACACAAATCTTGTTGTGTTGTCTAGTTGATATAGAAGCAACTGAGTGTCATAACAGTGTCATCATTAAAAATGTGTTTATTCAATCCGTACAGTTTCTTTGTTCGATCAGTTAGCTCTTAACCCTTGTCCTGCTCATAAAACTAGTTAAATGAAGACTTGAAGTCGCTTTATCGATTGCTGAGTGGTTGATCGCTAGAGATTGCTGAGTTTCGAAACGTGTTTACACGTCAATAGCAGGATAAGGGTTAATAAAGACAAAACGGTTTTGCTTGTAAATGGCTTCTATGGGAAATGACAACTGTATTCTATAATAGTATATATACTATTATATTAATATTTAAATATTATAGGCCAGGTTTTTTTTTCATTATCATATAATGAACGCTTATAGGCTAGAATTTGCAATACATTTCGTCTTTGGTTATTTATTTATTTTTTATTAAAAAGGCACCACAGGTTGTCAAACTGAAGACAGATACTGGGGAAAAAGTCTGTCTGAATGTGCCAGGTAAAGCAAGATTCAAATTACAATGTAGCCTTGTTAATGTCACCTTGGTTAATATCACGACCCGCTTAACATCACTTCACTTTGAGAACCAATCTCTGTCAGAATCAACTATTTTAACCCGCTTATTATCACGATTTGTGACTGGAAAACCATGATGAAGTTAGCAATGTTGGATTGTAGTAGACAATATTTTGCTATTGCATGGATTGGCTGTAATGCCTTGTGGTGCTTGTAATGCCATCACTGAGACACCGAACTTACTATTTAAAATGTGGAGATTCCACCAACGTGCAATTCTTTCTGCAGTAAAAAATGTTTTCTGGATCTTGGTCGCTTTATTGCATAGATTTTCACTCATCATCCAACCCACATTTGTAGGAAGAGTAATTAAGTGCATCATCAAGTGATCAAAATGAACAGATCATTGTTTTCATGTCGAAGAATTAATGGTGTTAGTTTCTTGTCAAGCAAGACACGCTACTCTCAGACCCCCCCCCAAACATGGTCTGTCTTTTGATGGAATGCATTAAACATTTTAAAATATTTGTATTTGTAAATTGGTGTATAATGAATTAATACACAGTGTTTCTCAAATGTTATATTTCTTGCTATTATTGCAGGAAAGTATAGTGGTAAATACAGCGAGGATTTTGAAGTTTACGAGAGTTATCTCAATGACGTACTCCAAGAAGAAAACAATTATGAACATGTGTCTGTAAGTCTTGTCATGATCATATCATGTAATCTAATACTTGTTGTTCTCAATTTCTGTAATTAATTGTTTTGTTTTTCGTTTGCGATATGTTCTAAATATATACAATCAAACCTGTATTATCAGTCACCTCTATGTAGCAACCACCTGTGTATAAAGGCCACTCTTGATAACCCAAAAATGACACTTTCTATAGAAATCAACCTTTACAGAAAGGCCACCTGTCTATAAAGGTCATTTTTCTCAGGTCCCAAAGGTGACCATTATAGACAGGTTTCACTGTACTCGTACTCTTACTCATCATGCAGTCATCCGTTGCTGCAGAAGTAACATTTCTGTTGCATTTTACTTGGTGGATGACATCAGTCATGGCTTTGTTCTTGTAGCCTGTCGATCATAGCGTCCAAGAATTGATTGACAAACAAACTGATGACACCACTTTTGCAAGTAATGATATCGACGAGGAGATCGAGGAAGACGTAAACCAGAGGTTGACGTTAACGCTAGAGGATGCAAAGGTGATATCTTTCACTTGCATGCAATTAATCTTGCCAGTTTTATTTGTTTTACAATGAAATCCTTATCTAAATATTTTATTTTTTTATTAACCACGATCACCATTCTATGATCTGGGTCATTTTGTGGTCGAATGGTTAGGACAATTTGACTTACCGGTATTTGTTCTATGTGATTAGTCAAGAATTATACTTACTGTAAATACTTCAACCTTGCAAAACATGGATTGAATGTGTCTTTTGGTCATATATTTTTGTGGTTCGATCAGCAACTAATTGCAGACAGCGTATGTTAACAAAATAGTATAATCTTCCTGTTTATAGCTGGCGTTGATGTATTTCATTGCAGGCACTACGAAGAAGCCTCGAGCTTAGCCAAAGCATCAAAGAAAACTTGGAAAGCACATTCAGTGTGAGTGACAATTACTATAGGGCAGTGCTGTATAATAATTCGT
>OFHS01000270.1:23409-49899 GCA_900245855.1 Calvadosia cruxmelitensis
TTAAGTTAGATTTAGGATATAGATTTATGTTTATGAACAATACTCATGTTAGATTTTACCTCGTTATTCCTCGTTATTTTGTAAAATGTACCATCCGTGGTAACTACCTTGCCATCCGGCTTTGTAGCTAAATGCGAGATTATGAAAATGTAGTTTATTATTATTATTATTATGTAGCTATGATGTATAATCGACGGGAGTTGCTGCAGTGAAACCTGTCTATAATGGTCACCTTTTGAACCTGAGGTTTATAGACAGGTGACCTTTCTTTCCAGGTTAATTTCTATAGAAATGGTCATTTTGGGGTTTTGAAGAGTGGCTTTTATACACAGGTGACTGCTCTATAGAGGTGGCTGCTAATACAGATTTGACTGTATACAGATATCTATATGATAGATTTCTGGTTTGTATTTTTCTGTTGCAGGTGCATATCTACGCCTAATCTTCCAACTTCACCTTCTTCTGTCATTTCTCCTGAGCCTTGCAAACGGTTGGTGACAGTTGCATATGTTCCTTTGCCAATTGATTTCTTGGCATCATTTACGTGACAAGCTGTACGTAACAAAAGGAAATGTGACATGATTTTCTTGTGCACTATTAGAATGGAGCAACAGAAACCAAGCTGGCTTGAAGAAAAGTGAGTTTGTTACTTGATTTACGCTCAAATATTACCATCAGGGCAGGTCTAAAACACGGAAACACGGAAAAATTTACGGAAAAAAATCAGGAAAAATCAAGAAAGAGGTTTGTTGTTTGTCAACTCAATGGAAGGAGGTTGCCGTTGAGGAATTTATCGCTGTGAGCGGCTGTGTTTTAGACCTGCCCTTACCATCACCACGATTCGATCTGAAGCTAGGCTAAATAAACATTCTATTTTGTGACCCCCTGTTGCAAGTTTCTTATTTCAAATACTTAGCTGATGGGCTCTGCCATAAGAACCTGGAGCTTATCTGATTGGGAGGAGAGGAGAGTATGTCCTACAGACGGTGATGGGACTCTGCCTCTTTTTATTGTGGCAAGTCTGTATTTGCAGAACGTATGAATTGTAATATTTTCTAAGCTGAGTTGACTTTGTAGTACATAAGATTTTGTCATATTTTGAGGATATGATAAGGACATTTTGTTAAGATGTTCTGTGTTGAATTTGCAGGAAGAAGCCAAGCATGTCATCAGTGAAATCAAAACCCATGTGGCTAACAGATCATGGTAAGTGTTATGGTCGTGTAGAGCACTGCCTTGGTTAGAGCTTACCGTGTCTTACTTTGAATTGCTCTATAGCACAAAGGAAAATATCATCAACACAACTTACACTATGAATCCAAAATGTGTGAAAACCATGTGAAAAACCATGTGAATTAAAAAATAAACAGAGTGAAAAGCCATGTGAAAAGGCATTTTCACACAGTTTTCACACAGTTTTTCACATGATTTTCGCATGGATTTTAGATGGCGCTGGCTCACAGTGTTACTGTCATATAGCAGCGTAGCAACATCCTACCACTTATCAAAAATTGCTACTAAGAGATCATTAAAATGGACCCCTCTTATGTGAAAACACTCTACTTACTTTCTACAATTGGCAGTTTTATCCGCTGCTTGGTCTTTTTCTACGGTGTGACAATAACCGCCATTTTGGACAATTCAAATCTTGTTTGCAGATAAGAAATCTTTCCATATTTCCTGTTTAAAAATGCAGTTCAGTACCATGTTAGAACTATAAAGTATTATTTGCATGTGATTTCATTGGCATATACCCAGTATGTACTGTATCAACGTGTGCTGATTTAGATATCATTGAAGACAGGACATCTCTCATTATTGAGAAACTCGTTGGATCTGATTTCTCCACAGAAAATCGTCAAAGTCAGAGTTTAACTGATCTTGATTTGCTTTGCTTTGGCGATTCTGCTGCCCCATTCCCAACAAGACCGGTTCTAAGCAAGAAGAGTCGCTCTGCTCTTACCCACAGTATAAGTTTGGATGACGAGCCCCCGGTACATCATATTGCCAAGAGCGGTAGAAGAAGTGCCACACCAACAAAAAGGTAGCTCTATTAGAACATGGTTTATTCATTGTACGGTCAAAATTGTATTAACGGCCACCTCTATATAGCAGTCACCTCTGAAAAAGGCCACTCTTCATTATCCCAAAATGAAACTTTCTATAGAAAGCAACCTGAACAGAAAGGCCACCTGTCTTTAAAAATCATTTTCTTCATGTCCCAAAGGTGATCATTGTAGACAGATTTTACGGTATGAGCTACAATGTGTTGTGTTTATAGCGGAGCTTTAACAATTACTTGTAAAAAGTAACTAATTACAATTGCAAGTTACATTTCCAAAATTTAATTAATTAAAGTTACAAATTACTTCTTTTAAAAGTAACAAATTACCTTACAGCTCTGGTTTATAGGCTGCTGATGAACTGGAATAGGGCGAATTGCAAGACTAAGCATAAAGTCTCAGGCATCAGAGTTAAGATGTTGGTGTGTTCAACTGGTAGCTTCTATAAGGAGACATTTAACTTGGAAGATACTATAGAATTATCATGTACAAATATTGGTATGGATGTCCACATGCTTTCTTACAAATAGCTGTTGTACAACAGAACCAGTCAATATAAGCACACATTCTGAGCGCTGGTAGTATCTGAGGTTTAATCTACAAGCACAGCATTGTATATGCTCCAGAGAAATCACGAGTCAGGACATTTTATCATTTTATAAATTACACAGGACGTGTCAAGTGACTAATAGGACAATTGCGGATCAAGCACTTACACTATGAATACACAAACATGTAAAGACCATGTGAAAACGTATGTGAAGAAGAACAGCGAATCACACAATTTCACAGTTCATATTGATAATTGTGTGGAAAGCTCATTGGTTGTCAGGCGAACTGAAGCAAGCCCACAGAATGATAAGCTTATTATTTAGAGACTACAGTGAAACCTGTCTATAACGGTCACCTTTGGGACATGAGGAAAATGACCTTTATAGACAGGTGGCCTTTCTGTCCAGGTTGATTTCTATAGAAAGTGTCGTTTTGGGGTTACGAAGAGTGGCCTCTATACACAGGTGGCTGCTCTATAGAGGTAGCCGCCAATACAGGTTTGACTGTAGTAGAAAGTAGCAATTTCATAAAGCAGTGACCAAGACAGAGAAAGGTTGATTTTATAATAGCTAATGTTTTTCTAATTTTCTAAACACGTCAAATTTTGCCGGTAAATCCTGTTTGCTGTTCATTTACCTGTAGCACCAGAGCAACTTCCAGAGATAGCAAACGACCAAGCTCAGAGGGAGCATTGGTGAGTTTTCTATATTTTTCTAATGTTTAAGCAAAGAACACTTGTTGTGTATTGTAAGTGCATGCGCTTGACGTATGTAAGGATATTCACACATGCATGATACCGCTCATCAGAATGTGTTTACCTTTTACTGACTTCGGTCATCTTCTTGTTGTTTATTGCTGACACTGAATATACTGTCTAGCCGACTGATACCTATGTGTGGTCTGTCAGTATCTTACAACACTGTTAATTGTATCATTTATAGATGGTTGTTTAATTGGTTGTGTGTTTTTAAAGGTACGCGGTCGCAGATATGGCGACGAGCAGCGTCAAATGGACCGGCTGCATATTCTGTCACCTGAGACAGCAAGGCCCACACGAAGAGAAGTCTTCAAAGAGGCAATGGGAAAGGACCTTGAAAAGTCATTCCAATCAATAGATAAGTTTGAACGACATCACAAAGGGAGGATCTCAAATAATACTAATGAACAAGGTAATATAGCACAGCCTGTTTTCAGAGACGTTGTCTGGTGTATGTTAATGTGCCTCGTCATTGTGAACATTGTAATCTCGTTTCCGTATTGGTTAAAGTGATTGCGCAGTTCCTGTTTTTCCAGTGAAGTGCCTGTTATCCTGATAGTGTGGTCTTGTGTTATCCGTTTGGATTGTTGATTTTACAAATCACTGACACATATTCAAACCATCTACTGTGTGATGCTTGTGTCGACTGAACCTTTGTGCCCTGGGGAACCATTGTCTGGAGCTATTTTTGGCCCTAATCATTAACCGGGACTACAGCATAGTCTAGGACTAAGTTTCAAGTACCATATATACAGATTTAGCAACTTAGTCCAGATTATGTTGACATATATTTTTGTTCGTACGCACAACCTTACATGTTAATATGTTGTGGTAATCTTCTCATCTCTAATGGAAGCTTTAGCAATATATGTACTGCAACTTTGATTTGAAAACATAAAGTCAAATTTACCTATAAATGTTTGTTTTTACTTGGTTTTCCGTTCAGACGCATTAGATTTGATGTTGAATGAAATCCATTCAAGCGTATCATCATCTGTCGACAAAGATCTTTCTACTTCATCTGAGCAATCTGTTGATCAATTCGATGAGTATGTCATTGAATATCTTATCCTTTGTTTTGATGCCAATTTCACTTCTGTCTGTTCCATGTCTAAGCATCAAGCAATAAATCGATTTTATTTTAATTGGATTGAGCCTTGTACATTGCTACTAAAATGGTTTCAATTAAAAGTCATTTTATTTACTGCTAAATGTTTTTCTACAGATCTCATGTGTTTTCTTATTTGTGCAACGAAATATGACCACTCAAATAACCACAGATCTATAAACATGATCTTTTGGTGCAGCTGTTCACGCCGAGCGTAGTTTCTTAGCCACTTTTGGAAGTCTCTTACACTCGTGTCAATGTATTAAGACAGGCATTTCAGTATTGTGGCTTTAGATGTCTTCACAGACATTACCTGTCATTTCTGTGTTTCCCGACAGTGACTTCAAAGTCATTCCAATCCTACCAAACGGGCGTCATTTGCAAATTGACATCTTGTCAACGTGGGGTGATTATCATTATGTTGGACTAAATGGCATTGAGGTGTTTACAGAGAATGGAACACTTGCCCATGTGTCAAGGGTAAGAGCAAACTACAGTCCAACCTATATTAGCGGGCCACCTCTATAGAGTACTAGAGCAGCCACTTGTGTATAAAGACCAACTTCATAAACCTCAAAATGACACTTTCTATAGAAATCAACTTGGATAGAAAGGCCACCTGTCTATAAAGGTCACTTCCTCAGGTTCCAGAGGTGACTGTTATGGACAGGTTTCGCTGTACTGTGGATGCTCCAGACATACAGTCTTAACAGACAACTTTGAAATGGCCCCTTGAGTTATTGAGAAGATTGACGTCATACTAAACTGCATACTGTATGTTTCCTTGGTTGTTGTATGATATATCAATCAATTATATTTTTCAATATCATCATATATGTTACAGGAGGGAGACATTTCTTGTCAAATGGATTATGTCCTTGCAAATAGTATTTTATAATGTCAAATCTCCTTCACTTCAAACAACATGATATTTTAAGGACTCTTTGCTTTCGATATCCAATTTTCTGAATCTTGCTTGTGATGTTCTTGATTGTGAATGTTACTTCACTGCTGGATTCAAGTCCTCTCAATGAATATGTATGATATTAACTTAATCAAATTGGGGCGTAAATGAAATGACTTATCAAAACAATTGCTGTGTTGAGTTCAACCCGTAAGGTAGCTAGCATGCCGAAAACATTTCCATTTTTTGTGCAATTTCTTTTCAGCAGTCACACGCAGTCTGGTACTTTAACTTGGCAAACTATGTTGTATCATTTTTACTTCAGTTTGAGCTGTCTCTTTTCTTGCAGATTACTGCCTCTCCTCCAGACATCAACATCTTGCCGGAATACAATGACGATCCACGCATTGTAGCAAATCTCATTGATGGTGCTTACATGACAAGGTAAGATTGATTGAAGCGGAAGACCACCAGAATAATGAACAAGGACATTTTAATAGTTGATTGCGAAGAAACGGATTGCAATACAGTGAAACCTGTCTATAATGGTCACCTTTGGGAACTGAGAAAAAATGACCTTCATAGACAGGCCTCTTTATTCAGGTTAGTTTCTATAGAAAGTGTCATTTTGGGTTATTAGGAATGGCCTTTCTACAGGTGGATGCTCTGTAGAGGTGGTTGCTAATACAGGTTTGACTGTATGAAGGTGGTTGCATCACAAGGAGTCACCATAGAAAATGCAAGATAGCTTCGTTTGAGGAGGTTTTGATAAGGACGCTATGCTCTGCCTCCTGTGCTCTACCGTCAAAGTTATTTACAATGATGTGCTATCATTGTGCAGTCAAACCAGTTTTAGCGGCCACCTCTATAGAGCAACCACCAGTGTATAAAGGCCACTCTTCATAACCCCAAAATGACACTTTCCATAGAAATCAACCTGAACAAAGAGCCACCTGTATATAAAGATATTTTCCTCAAGTCCCAAACGTGACCATTATTGACAGGTTTCATTGTACCTGGGTTGTCAAGAACGGAGTGTTTGCATTTATCTGCTTGTGGTATCAAACTGCATTTCGTTTGCTTTCTCTCCATGATGAATTTTGGCATTTTATTTCAGAGACGACATGCATCTCTGGTTGACGCCATTCACAAGCGGACAGCGACATACCATCCACCTAACATTCTCCTTGCACATAACCATTGCAATGATTCGAATATGGGTAAAATCTTACATTTGAATTGAGCACTATTGATAAACAATGGCTATCAAGTCATATTGTGTGCTAAGGAAATGACGATGAAGCATTCGAAACAGAACAGTAACGTGGTGACAGCTGTTGACATGCTTGATATAATTAGGAAGGAGAATGTGTTATTTCAGAACACTTGCATCGTCTCCACTCAACAATGTCAAGTGAGACATTTTCACTGACCAAACCACTGAGTCTATTGCATGCATGTGTTTTGGCGTGGTCTAGTGGCTAGTATGTGTGGCTGCCAGTCACACATCCCAGGTTTGACTCCCAGCTCAACCAGCACATACATTTGTTATGTCTTCTGTGGTTTTAATTGTCGAGGACCCCAAGGGAGACAAGCCATTAGCTTGTTGGGCTAGCCTCGTTAAATAAAGTGACATTTGCATTTACAATTTTTTCATTCCATGCAATCATGTGAGACGAGCTCGCAAGGTAGGCAGATACCAATTAGTTAATACTGGCTGCTATTCAAGCTGTCGACAGAGCAGCAACCCTGTCTATAGTGACCAATTGTCAAAATGATTTATGCAATATTTCAACCTGCATATAAAATCACCTGTTCACAAAGACCAACCCATTTTTATCTCACATGTGTCCACTATGCCTGGGTTTATGTTATGTTGAACTTTCATTCCTTTTGTTTTCCAGAATTATAATAAATCTCGTATCCACTCAACACGTGGTGCAAAACTTGTGGATGTCACATTGGATGGTTCAAGAATCTTCAAAGGAGAAATCGCAAGGTCTGACTCTGTTATCCTTCCCGGTTTGCTTATGCAGTCAAACTCGTATTAGCGGCCACCTCTATAGAGCAGTCACGTGTGTAAAGCCCACTCTTCATAGCCCCAAAATGATACTTTCTATAGAAATCAACCTTGACTAAAAGACCACCTGTCTATAAAGGTCATTTTCTTCATGTACCAAATGTGACCATTATAGACAGGTTTCGCTGTACCCAATTCAGTACTGCAATGTATTACTAACTTGGAAATTCCTAACTGTTGACATGTAAATGGTTTTGCGCATAAATTTTTCATTTTGAATGCAGTTCTAGATATCTCATGTACAGTAGTATCGTTTCATTTTCTGCTTTAAGGCTCTTTCACAGGATGACATGTCAGCTTCTGTATCATGACAATGGGTTGTCTTGACTGTCGTCTAGATCCGACATCAGTAGATGACCTCATGTTTCATTCTTTTATGCAGGGCTAGTGGTGTGCTGTCATGGGAAGAACCATATGGAGATGTATGTACATTCATACAACTATGATATACTTATAGTTTTAAAACTCTGAAACATGTATAATTAGATGTAACTTGCTGTTACAGCACACGCTGTTACGATGCATGGCTGCTTCAGACAGATTCTCTCAATTTCTTTTGAATTCCAGACGATTCTTTTCACAATCGACGAAGATATTCTTGAGCGAGTTTCAAACAATGACTTTCTGTATCAAAACGAAGTCAAAGATGATGATGACTTAATGGAGACGGGATGCTTCACACGTCCAACCACAGCAGATAGCGAAAACGAGGTGACTACGATAAATGCTGCAATGCATTGCCACCTTATCACAGTGAAACCGGTCTATAAAGGTCATCTTTAGTACCTGACTAAAATGACCTTTATTTATACAAAGGTGTCTGCTCTATAGAGGTGGCCGCTAATACAGGTTTGACTGTACTCAATGGAGAAGAATTGTAGTATTGTAGTTATTGAGGTGGCTTACGGGCTTTGCCCACACCGTCTAATGATGATGAGTTGATGCAAGGGTTCTCTTCTTGAGTTGTGGGATTGATTCAGCCATTCCTTCTTGAGATTCACATAAACATTGTTTTAGATCATGTTTTATATTTCTTCATATTTCTTGCTGCCTTTTGGGCGTTTTTTTTCAACTGCTGATCATTAATATGCTAGATTGTACATTTTGTACAACTCTATATCGTTTTTGTTATTTTAGACTCCTCGGCCGTACACTTGTCCAAAAGTAGCATCACCTCCAGTTGAAGCACCAACAATCAAATCAGGTTTGTAGCAGATTAGGATAGATTTGATTGTGTGTAATGACTTGATTTGTTGTTTAATCAACTTATTAGTGATAGCAAATCATAATGTTCTTGCATGCTGTTGGTTGTTTCTTTCAGTGACTGAAGTTGACACGGAGAAAGTGATGACAAGGAACAGACTGTTTTGTGGTCAAGGTAAACCACTACAGTCAAACCTGTATTAGTGGCCACCTCTATAGAGAAGCCACCTTGTATAAAGGCCACTCTTCATAACCCCAAAATTACACTTTCTATAGTAATCAACCTGGACAGAAAGGCCACCTGTCTATAGGGTCATTTTTCTCACGTCCCAAAGTTGACCATTATAGACAGGTTTCACTGTAGTTCTATCAGCTGGTGTGATTCAGGTTAGATTAACGTTATTGGCAGGGCATTTTCTGCCTTCTTCTCTACATCTTTTTCATATTAAGATCATAGCCCTTGGCATTCTAATTCTTGACTCCTGTTTGTGAGAATCAATAACAAGATCCCATTGTCCACTCTTGACTAGTAAAACCACACACAGCAAAAAGAATACATGTATCAGCTGCAGCAGAAATAAAAGATGAGTCTATTTATTTGCAACCAGAAACCATAGCTGCAAGACCACGCCAAATCGCCAAAACATGTTTAAGTTGTCTTTCTGACCACTTCCCGCCTACCTGTTTTGCTTTCTCATCTTCTTCTAAATGCAAATTAGTATTATACTTGTTTCTGTGCTCTCATATTTTGTCCATTTATGTGGCCAAACTTCTATCTATCGCTCTGAATAGAAATGTACTTTTCTGTCTTTAGTTCTTCAGCTGAATTTCATCGAAACCTACGGTGATCAACATTATCTTGGCTTAACTGGAATTGAAGTCCTTGGTAGAGACTTCACGCCTATTCTGTTGACAATGGAAATGATAGAAGTAAGTCTTCTTCCTAGTTTTCTATTCAATTAATCAAGAAGCAGTTTCTTGTTGCTGCAAGCTGCAAGTCGGTGTTTTCTGTTTGTTGCAGGCTTGTCCGCGTGATCTGAATGATCTTCCAAATTATGACAATGATGACCGCACCCTTGACAAGTAGGAGTAAATTTTGGATGGAGGCTAGCTCTCATTTCTAGAAAAGTTACAGTTTTATATAGAGTAATATCTGCTTTATCTTGAAAGATGTTTTTCTTGGTGATTCTTGTGAATCAGTAGCAACCCCATCACTGCTAACTCATTGTTATGCAGAATTATTTACCTGGAGATGATGTTTTCTTTAGTATTTTGATCATTTTTTGAACAATATACAGTCAAACCTGTATTAGCGGCCACCTCTATAGAGCAGTCACCTGTGTCCACTCTTCATAACCCCAAAATGACACTTTCTATAGAGATCAACCTGGACAGGAAGGCCACCTGTCTATTAGTGTCATTTTCCTCACGTCCCAACGGTGACCATTATAGACAGGTTTCACTGTAGTCTATTGCATTTATTATCTTAGGGTGATTGACGGCATCAATGTCACCATGTCAGATGAGCACATGTGGCTTGTTCCATTTACTCCTGATGACAATCATATCTTGACAATTACATTTGACGTCAAAACCACCATCTCTGGCATCCGAGTCTGGAATTATAACAAATCACCAGAAGATACATACCGCGGGGTAAGTTGAAAGAGAGAATGAACATAGTTAAAGTTAACCTGTATTAGTGGTCACCTCTGTAGAGCAGCCACCTGTTTATGAATGCCACTCTTCATAACCCCAAAAATGACACTTTCTATGGAAATCAACCTAGACAGAAAGGCCACCTGTCTATAAAGGTCATTTTTTCAGGTCACAGAGGTGACTGTTATAGACAGGTTTCAGTGCATGTATTTCAATCCATAGACATCATACATGGGACATTTTAGGTTTATGGGACATCATGTTTGGTCTGGCCTCACACTGTATGTAGTTAAACAGTCACTTTATGCATCCGCAATTCCGCATGCCAATATTATTGCTGCCTTCTTACCTGCATCTGCAAGATGTATGTGGTATAATATTAACGAATCAGCCTCTCTTATATGTAGCCTCCGTTTCGTGCCGATATAACTAACTGCGCCATCAGTTTACCCCACAGGTGTATTAGACAATGTTGATGGCGCAACCATTTGATTACTGATATTATATCTTGAAGTTTGAACAAGAACCTACTTGTTCTCATTTGAGTTAATTATCAAGGAGAACATTACAGTATGTAGGGCCACATATGAAATGTTCTACATCTGACAGATATACTTAGCAAAATTTGTTATTGCTTTCAACTTTGAAAACAGATTTTCTTTACATTGGAAAGAAATTTATTTTTGTTTGTAGAGGTGTCTGAATAAATACTGATGTTGACGATAATGCTAACAGAGGTCATTCAATTAGGCTCATGTTTTTATGCTTAAGATGTATTCATACGTTGATATCATTGAAAACTTGCTGTATCATATGGAACACACACCAACACACTGGTATTGTCCAGTTGTTCTTCCTGTTAGCTTACATTAATTGATCCTTCTTGTCTCTTGATTGTATCATTAGGCGAGGACAATGTGCGCTGCAATCGATGGCATCGTCATCACTCCGAAAGATGGAGTGCTACTAAGAAAAGGTGCAGTCTGATATATCAAAGTCTCTTTTGTAAGAAATACGTAGCTGGTGGTTGTAGTGTTCATATATTGATAACAACGTTTCAATCTTATTGTAAAAAATTAATCTATGAACAGAAAATGAAAGATGCTAGAATATCTGGAGTCAAATGGATTTTATAGAAGTTGTTGTTCCTGACGGATTGAGTCTAAAATATCTATACTGAACCAAACTGAATTTCCTGATTTCCAACTTATAGTTCAATTATTTCAATTTATGTTAATGGCCACCTGATTTAAGCAGCCACCTGTATTAAGAGACCACATTCAGTTTATTCCTTGGAAATTTCGACTATGCACTTTATCACCTGTGGTGAAAGGCCATTTTCGTTGTTACTTTGTTTGGTCATTTAAGACAGGTTTGATTTTGTTATATCCCAGGTCCTGGCCATTGTCACTATGACTACGCGCAAGATGTTGTGTTTGATTTGAGTTGGTTGGATAACACGTTGCCACAATCGAGTGATTCTGGTGTTGACAGCGTAACGAGGTATGGTATATTTTCAGTGCTTGTATAATTAACAGATCCAAATGACACAATAAAAACTGTCACAACTGTTGTTGCCGATGTTATTTTTATTACTAGTCGTGGTGCTTCTGATGGCAACAACATCTCTCATTTACCAAGTGGATGTATCCTTAAAGAGCCCATGTGATTGGTTGATGTGTTACTGAACTGTGTTTTGATTGGCTAATAATTGATTGGCATGGTCTTAAGTAGCACGTCTGTGGAGACTGGTCAAAATTTTCATTGTTCTAGTGCATTGAAACCTGTCTATAATTGTCACTTCTGGAACCTCAGTAAATGATCTTTATAGACAGGTGGCCTTTTTGTCCACGCTGATTTCTATAGAAAGTGTTATTTTGGGGTTATGACAAGTGGTCTTTATACACAGGTGACTGCTCTATAGTGGCCGCTAATACAGGTTTGACTGTAGTCTACATTTTGATTTGAAGCTTGACTCATGAGAAGATGCAGGCATTTTGCCGTAAAGTCACTTCTCCAAATAATATCAACTGATGTAAAACCCTTACATCTATACTATAGTTAGATAGCTGCTTAAATGTAACATCGACAAGTGACGCACTGTATTGCAATGACACACTCTCTTAGATGACAAGTTATATGGAAGAAGGAGTCTTGTCCAGTCGAAAATAATGTAATCGAACAACATCACATAATAAACAGGTCTGAACTGCAACACCTGTAGCACCGGGACAGGACAATTGAGCAGACATAATCAAGAACAGCTCAAGACAGATAATCATCAATATCAATGAAATCTGTCTCATTGACATGCAAGAAGTGGTACATGAGTGCATCACTGAGGAACAGGCCTGTGTGGCCTCCTCTGTGATTAATCGTTGAGGTCAAAGATAATTAATTTCTAGTGATGTATGTATAATTATGTGTTTTGAATATTTCTGATTCAATTATGGCCAATTGGCCGTCATGTCTTGCTGTGCTTCTATCATGCTCTCATATGTAATTTTTGTCTGTCCAATGGTGTTTTTCCTTAACATACTTTCAAGTTGTTTTCCAATTACATCTTCTTTCATCATGGGGTGATCCATACTACATCGGACTGAATGGGATTGAATTATTTGACGAAAATTCAAAGAAGATCAACATCTCACCAAACAGTATCCTTTTCTCACAGTTTGTGTATCTTGTTGATGATTTTATTGATGTGAAGCCTGTCACGGTTGGACCGGCCGTGTTTGCTAAGATGTTCCTCAGGCTACCCCTGGAACCGAAAGTACAGTACAGTGAAACCTGTCTATAACGGTCACCTTTGGGACCTTAGGAAATGACCTTTATAGACAGGTGGCCTTTCTATCCAGGTTGATTTTTATAGAAAATGTCATTTTTGGGTTATGATAAGTGGCCTTTATGCACAGGTGGCTGCTTTGAAGAGGTGGCTGCTAATACAGGTTTGACTGTATCTATAACAATCATTATTCTAGCCAACCAATCTAACTATTGATTCATCTTTTTCATATAAAGTGAGTTGTCTATACAGCTAATCTGTCTACAATAACACTGCCTGTGATGTACAAAAGGGCAAGTCAATGGTTTGGTGCGAGAGAGACAGAGAAGACAATACTGCGAGTGCCTCCTAGCCAAACACTTTGAGCTCACTGAGTTTTATTCGACAAGGCACAACACTATATGTTTACAGCGCATGACTTACAAAACTACCACGGACAAACACGCTGACACCGACACAATGCAGCACGTAACGCATATGACAATGTGACTCCACAACGCTCGACACCTTGTTTGACACAACACATAGACGTCACGCAATTCTACAGACTCACAGACACAAGACGTACAACATTTTCTTGCATATCTATGTGCTGTTTATTCCTTAATGTCCCTTCAGACATTGCCGCATTTCCCGATAGTGTCAATGCTCTGAACAGCACCTCCCATGATGTCAGAACACCTGACAAATTAGTTGATGACATTAACGATACTCATGATGGTCGACACATGTGGCTGGCACCAATCATACCGGGAATGGTACAATGAAGCAAACTACTTGAATGGTTTTCAAGAGTTGTCTAGGGAGCATGAAAAAAAATTATTTCGCTAATATTTTAATCTTTTTTCTTTGGTCATAATTTCACATTTAGGAACAGGCCAATGAACACCTACAAACATTATAAATGAATTTTTAAGGAAAAAGAATCAATATATTTGTTTCAACCTTACAGCAATTAGAATGAATATTACGATTTAAAAAAACTATGTACATATTGAAACTAAAAACTAGTTACCATGCTAAAATTATAACTACTTAAAAAGAACTAAATATTAAAAATCTCTAAATAAATTAACCAAATTAATTATTGTTAATCGATTTAATTAGATATTAACACGTTTTAGTTATTTTAATTCATTAGGTTTTATATATTCATTGACATGTTTCTAGCTTCGTATTTTTTTCCATAAGAAGTAGATAGCTGATGGACCATTTTTAGTATAAAATCAAAAATTAATTATTTTCTCATGACTAAAATCATTACAACAGTGAAGTACTACGATGGTCACCGTTTGATGACATTGTTCGTAGTAAAAGAAGACACTTTAGAAAGCCAACTTTCTTTGATCCCAAATCGTTCCTGCAAGCTTTCTTTTATTTAACATCTATTTGTAGTTGCGAACTTCAAAGGCATCAGAAATGTACTAAATTCGGCTCAATTTGAAGCATTCTTTCTGCAGAAGGTGTTACCTTAATTTTATGTATCCAGTAATGAAAT
Source organism: Calvadosia cruxmelitensis (assembly GCA_900245855.1). Taxonomy (NCBI): domain Eukaryota; kingdom Metazoa; phylum Cnidaria; class Staurozoa; order Stauromedusae; family Kishinouyeidae; genus Calvadosia; species Calvadosia cruxmelitensis. Next base: position 38,019 of record OFHS01000270.1, read on the forward strand.
AAATCAACATTAGTCATGGGCAATTTCAGAAAAAACCACTGTATAAATAACGTTAATAACCCGTATGTGTTGAAAGTCTAGAATTCAAAGGATAAAGCTGTGATTTTTTATTCGAGGCATGTTGTTATCTTTGACAGGGCAACGTTATTTACATTGTATTTGATGTCCCAGTGACTGTCTCGATGGTGAAATTATGGAATTACGCCAAGACGCCTTCAAGAGGAATGAACCAATTCACTGTGAGATGTATTCTGTGTGATTGTGTGTTGTTTAATGATGTAGATAACAAAGATGCAATTCTTAGAAGAAGGTAGTATAATGTCGTAATATCGTTGATAAGTTACGATTTCCAATCGATAGTAAGTTTAGATCTTAAGCTGATACGGTAGAGGTATTTATCAGAGGTTTTCCTTATTGATAAATAGTACTTTATTGGATACTTTTGTACCCACATGCATATTTTTGTTCGGTTTTGTAGACTCAACTAGTTTAACACTTAATTGGTTTGTGATCTTTGCTGGTAACATTTATTGATTGATTGATGTTTTGTTTATTTTCAGCTTCTTGTTGATGATCTACTTGTTTACAATGGCATATTGCCTTCCATTCCCAACCACAGTCGCGCCATATTACCATCCATCGACACTCCTGTACCTCATGCCACAGTTCTCTTTTCTAATCCTCAGTCACTAGAAGCAGAAGAGCGAAAATACTTGTTGAGGTAACGTAGTGCAGTCAACCCTGTATTAGTGGCTACCTTTATAGAGCAGCCACCTGTGTATAAAGGCCACTCTTTATAATCCCAAAATGATACCTGCTATAGAAATCAACCTGGACAGAAAGGCCACCTGTCTATAAATGCCATTTTCCTTAGGTCCAAAAAGTGACCATCTATTTGCTTAGCTATGTTCTTCCAACATGTTAAACCTTTCCTTGCCTTTTCACTCCTTATTTATTGTTTATTTATTTTCTTATTTATTGATTTTTATTTATGTTTTTCTTATTTGTTCATTATTGCAATTAATTAATTCAACCTTGTTTTGTATAAATGTATCATTGCTTTTTTGCCTTCACAGCTCTTCCGGATCTGGATTTGAAAACGAGCAACAATTTCAAATGATGAATGACATGTCATTTGTTGGTGTTAATATTGAGAAAAAGACTTCAGCCGACCCTCGTAAGTTGGCCAGAGCTGGGAAAATGTCCGGCTATATCCGGTTGTGCTTTGTATGAGAATAAAGTAAAAGAATGTTCTGTTGCTGTATCTGTCCTCTTCTCCTTGTTCACTTTGTTAATCATCCACTGAGAAAGGGTTTGTAATCAAGAGCAGCAGTGGTATGGAGGAAGCAGAAAATAAAATATAAATCTTTGTACTCGTTTCCCTATAATTGGCATTGATGTTTGAAACAATGTAGAAATTCACTTCATTGATTTATTGTCAAAGCAGAAAACTCACAATATTTTTATGTCAATTTAATAAGAGATATTTGGTAATTGGCGGGACGAGAGCTTGGTTTGCATGACTAAGGTGGAGGTTACAAACTGCATTGCTAATTAGTCCAGGCAATAGGGTTGTCCCCCGTTACTTTAACCATCTCAACTTGAATCATTACACTTCACTGCCGATGTTATTTATTGTTTATATGATACGAAGAATGTGCTTGATTGGAGAAATCAACAATCAAATTGCATGTGGTGATCCATATAGCACGTTCTATGATACAGTATTGTGTATTGTGAGAGGTAGCATTCTCAATAAGAACACGTTTGCTAATTGAAGTCGTAATGTGTTTTATTGAACAGGTTTTCGTCCTTCAACAAGTGTTCGTGGTGCAAAACCAGGCGGTCGAAGGTGACCCAACTTCAGGACAGAATGGCTGACGACTTACTGGAAACACGACTTTGAACATGATACAACATAGCTTGACATTTGTAAATACCTTGCTATTGATTAGGTAGTTGTTTATTATTATTTTAAATGATGCTCAAATATGCATTACCTGGACCTAGCAGATCTGTTACTCTGTTCTATCATCGCAGACAAAGCTATCCAACGAAAGCTACCTCCTTCTTCTGTGCTACTTGCAAACGTGCCAATATTCTATTACTGTACAAATTATTCTAGATCTAACTAAGCGATAGCAGTCAAAAATTGTTAAAGGCAGTTTTGAAATTGAGCAATGGCAGTCGGAGTCTCAATGCATTTTGGGATTCATTGTTATTGGCCTCTACCTCCACAATACCTCCATGAAACCGCTCGAAACAGAAAATGACTTTGTTTGAAGCGCGTTAATTCATCTGGACTCTTATCGATAATGGTTGATTTCAAAGATTGCTCTTAATTAGCTATCAAAAGGTTAATGCTAGCTCATAAGCATGCGACTGTAGTAAATCTCAATCAGCATCAAGATAGCATCGTCCCAAAAGATTTAGCTGGAGAGTAGTTCTTAGAAATTGCATCATCTTTAATATTAAGCGCTGCGCTTTAGGGATTTCTCTGTAAGCTCACAATTATATAAACCAAATACTACATCTCTTTCTCATCTGACTCCGAAGAATGGATAAAGTAATCTTTAAATTGATTGGGATTGGCGCATCTACTTTGTGTCCTTTCTTACAAATGTCTAATGCAACCCTCGACGTCACCTGTTCTTGGGTTGGGCCATTGAATATTCGGTCAATACGTGCTTTTGTGCAGTTCGCATACAACGAAATGATCTTTCAGTCTCGAATTGGTGAATTGGATCGTTCTCACGTGACCTACGTGATTTCAACATGGTCGCTTACTGCTGATATTTTGTCACTGTCGTTTCTTTCTTCTTGGCGAGTCTGATTCAATTTCTAACGCTTCAGTATGCTGAAACCAAGAGCGTTAGCAGATGTGCTTAGTCAAGCAAACACTGGTGGAGTTACCAGCACAATGTAAGTTAGAATGTCGTTGGCTGCTTCAGTTTTGATGTTTCTTGTCAGCGAACTCAATCTGTCTCAATGTTTCCTACAGCAACTCGTATTTGCTTGTTTTTCTTTCTCAGGCTTTTGAATCACGAAGGCTCACTCTTGGCATACTCTGGCAGTAATGACAAGGATGCTCGTGTTAGGGCTGCTGTAGCGTCGAACATCTGGGCTGCTTATGAGCAAAACGGAAAGAGTGCTTTGAAAGATGACAACCTTCGTTTCATGTTTTTAGATTGCGAGGTAAAGCACAGACACAGAAGGCCAACAGTCATGTTGCTAAACGGGCACTTGCCGAAAGTAACTAATTTTTTTATAATGATCTAAATTGTATTAATGTTATGTTAGCAAGGCAAGACGATGTCACTACAGGAAAATAAAACACTGCAGTCTGCAGCTGATTCCAAGCGAACGCAATTTTATACAGCCTAAAATGATTATAAAATTTTGAAAGGCTAAAATTAGTAGCTTACTTTTAAATGAGTAAAGCGACTCTGACGACACCACGTCATCTGGTAATGAGTTCCAAAGGGGGACGACTCGGTTCAAAAGAAAACATACTCTGATTATTATGAAGAACGTATCTACTTGGTAGTTCTTAAGAGTCCTTGTTTTGTTGAGCCTAAGGGGCTGTTTACATGAGTCGAGCCAGCCCAGCTAAATGGGCTGACACCTTTGAGTGAGATCGTTGCCTGCTATTGTTTCGCATTGTTTCTGTGCAGTGCGTTTATATGATTGTCGGGCCAGCCCGGTGAGGTGGGATCCCACCTCATTACCGGTGGGATCCCACCTGGATGAGATAAAAAAATGCGACAAAATGCCATATAAACAGTATCAGGCGGGCTGGACCGGCAGTTGAAGTTTGTGCGTTGATAAAGCTCAAGATCGTATCTTTCTTTCGCTTTTAATCATCATTACACATTATGGAACCCAAAGCAAACAGTTTCGATCGAGTGGCGAAGTGATCGAGCTTGTAATTAAACATGATTTTTATTCTAATTGTCCTGTTCCGTGAAAAGAGTTACAGAATGCACTGGTAGTAAAATAGAAGGACAGCCAGCGTTTACCCAGACCAAAAGACGTGCTTCCAGCGTCAAAAATGTGGCGAACATGCTTGGGTCGAAGAAACAGAGACCAGCCCCGTGAAAATTTGCCGGGCTGAAGCAGGGCCAGCCCGGACAGGAAATTCCCATATAAACCATCGACAAAATTAGCCCATCCCGCCTCGTGTAAACAGGCCCTAAGTATGCTACACATTGAGTTTTGATAGTGTTTCTAACTTTACTTTTTAGGATGGCAAAGTGACGGTGAAAAGCATTGGATCTATACTTTTATGCATGTATTCGTCTAGAGATGTTGGCTTTGGCCTTCTGAAAGCCAAGGTAGCTCCCAGACTGTAATATTTGTATTTTGCGCGGCGGGAAAATTGTTTCGAAATATTTTGGGTGTTTGGCCTCTCGTTGATGTGAATAAACCTGTCTATAGAAATCAACCTGGACAGAAAGGCCACCTGTCTATAAAGGTCATTTTCCTCAGGTCCCAAAGATGACCATCATAGACAAGTTTCACTGTACAAATAATTACGCAAACAAGTGAGTAACTCCTTCTTGATAAGCCTAAGCCTATTGAACATTTTGCATGGCACATTGCATGAAATTGTATTTGATTTTTTATTGAAATTCCCCTTGGAAATAGGAAGACTGTTCATAACTAAATCTTTGTAATTATAATTTGTATTTATTTCCTCAGGCTGATGCACTTTCAAAGTTTCTAGAAGAGCCTTTGAGACAAGTGATGAGTTGAGGATTTGTTGTGAAAAGCAGCCGAGAATGCTGGATCAAATTCTATTGCAGCATATCAAAGGATATAATCTATTTGGCGTTTGTGCCACGATGCCTGATTAGAGGTCCAGTTATGACCCTGATGTCATTAGGCAATTCAATCCTTGTGTAGTTTTGTGGGGAAATGGAAGTTAAAGATGATCATTTTTGTATACATTTATAAAAATATTATAGGCAGCAGTGTCTGTTGCATTAGATCTTGGCAGTCATTGATCTTGAACGCAACGACGCTAGTTGTGCATTGTGTGGTACAGTCAACTCCGCCAATAACGGTGCGCTGGGGACGGTCCAGATTTAACCGTTATTGGCGAAATCCGGTATAGGCAAAACAATGAAAATGACGTAATTCTTTGTTTCATTATAACATATAGCAGGAGAAATCAGCTAACCGTCACATTACAGATAATTATTGCGCAATTGTTAGTTAAGATTGAAATAAGAAGTCATCGTTGTCTGTCGGAGAGACGAAAGAGCCACAGACTCAATTTTATCCTGTAATGCCATCAGCTTCATTCTGCTGCTTTCTGCAACGGAAGCATGGCTGTCCAAATACAAGAAGATGACAGAATACGCGTTCATGACCTCGACGCTGAAATAATATCGTGCAAACTGATTTGGAGGAACTCAAAAACCGATAATTGCGAATTAGTTGTCGCCTGGGGCCAGAATTAAAATCTGAAATAGACGAAAAACCGTTATTGGTGACACTGGTATTGGCGGATATATTTAGCAAAAGCAGACCATAACAATCATTGGGACCTCAAACATTCACCGCTATTGACAAAATTCCGGTAATGGCGGAACCGTTATTGGCGGAGTTGACTGTACTTTTATATTTGTTCTCACGTGGGGATATACGTTAAGCTGTGATCTGGAATATGCTGAAAGTTACAGTACAATTAGTTGAAGAATACAGATACAGTCTTGCGTGCATAATATGTTACTGACATTTGCAACAAGCATTCCTTGGCACTGTGGTCGGCATCTAACTCATTTGTGAAATTAGTCTTGACCGTTAACACAACAACGTTCGGCAGAAAGAAATTCTTCACAACTGCAAATTATTGACAGTGACAAAAATAATGTAATCAAGATACTTTCAAATTACTTTGAAACATATTCTTACCAAAAATATTACTCAGGAAATTTCACGTGTGAGCAAGCGTGACATGAACAAAGACAATAAGAAGTGGATAATATTAAATAACAAAACTTTACTACTTCAAAATAACGATATATAAACTGTACATATGCCATTCTGTGATAACTATCCTAGCTTGTGATAATCAATGCATAGTTTGCTTCATGATGGCGTCATTTGAAGAGGTGAAATTTCAAATCGTCCTCTTTCCTGATAACTTCGCTGAGTTTTTGGATTGCCATTGCCGTTGGTGACTCTGTAGAAATCGAACAAAAATAAATTTCCACCTTGTTGAAATAAAAGATTCTATGGACGTTGTTTTTGAACAGGTGGAGGATAGAGAAACAGAACAGTACAGTCAAACATGTCTTAGCAGCCACCTCTATAGAGCAGCCACCTGTGTATAAAGGCCATTCTTCATTACCCCAAAATGACACTTTCTATAGAAATCAACTTGGACAGAAAGCCCACCTGTCTAAAAGGTCATTTCCTTAGATCCCTAATGCGACCGTTATAGACAGGTTTCACTGTATATAAATACCGATGAAATATCACTTACTCTTGAAGCATGTTCCTCTTAAAGCACAAAACGCCCGGTCGCAACTTTTCTTGCTGTTCATACTGAAAGGAATTTGCAAAACACTATAGAAAATTGAGAATTCTTTTTAATTAAACCATTGGCGATTAGAAACATTCAAGCAGTGATAAACTGCATTCTAATTTCTAAACTAATAGAACAATGATAGAACTTTAACAAACAAAAAGTATCAATTGAGAGCAATGTCAATACAGAGCAGTTGCTTCTGTCACTGATGACAAAAGAAAGTCGCTTGATGAGACAAAGTTTACAATTTAATCTACAAAAATAAGAACGTTTTTAAACTGTCAGATAATTTGTAGGCCTAGGTCTATGAATTTATATTTAGTAAGATTTGGGTATGAACCGTCATCATTTGCGATTTAAAATAAGGCTAAACCTTTGCTGGTGCAATCTACGATGGTCATTGATGCAGTCAGCACTTACCACACAACGGCCCTCTGCAGCAAAATCAGCCCTCTTTCGTGTTGCATGTCGAGCGTCACAACTGTTCCAAATTCCTCAAATAACTTTCGAATATCCTGAGTGCCAAAGAAGAGTAGACATAAGAAATCAATAAGAATACACACTCGTTTTACAATTAACTTACAATACTTAATGATAACACAGAATGTTGCAGCCAGTTGAAGCTTACATCATTTCTAACAAAACCAAACCACAAAGTCTCTTACCTCTCTCTTGGTGTCACATGGTAATTCATCAACGAAAATGAAGCAATCACGAGGCTTTAATTTCTGTTGAACAATAACGAGCCCAATTGATCAATCCTGATCATTATCAAGCAGCACTTGGCAAGATGGCGCATTCTCAGCCCACAACATGGCATGGACATACTCACCTTTAAGTCTTTCATGTTATACAAGTCAATCATATTGGTTTCTGCTGTCGGTTGTGAACTATCTTCAAACTGTTGTTTGACAATCTGCTGGAAACAGACAATGACATGATTGATAGCCCAAATGAAGCACGACCAAACTATGTTTAGCAATTAGCAATATGCTTCATCACAGACCTTTTGATCCAAATTCTTGCTTGTGTATGATTGCCTGCAAAAACAAATGTGATAATTATTTTGCTACAACAACCTCATTTAATTCATATTTAATTGTGGAATAAGCTTTGGCGCAGCAATCTCTGACGTAACCTTTGGCTTACACAAACCAAACTTTACGCACTGGCCAGCTGAGAGTATTGAGCCAGAGTCTATGCCAGTAAATGTAACAGTGTTTAGTAACAAAGTTTTGAAATTTCCATGGCTTGCGCCACCCCAGTTGCCACATCGTAGCCAGCTCTACGCCAACGATCTTTGGCGAAACATACAAACTTTCCAGACATGTATCCAGTTGGCCTAGTCCTAAAATTTTTCCTGAGTACAGTATAATTCAGTTAATATCACACCCTCGGGAAAACTGTAAAACGTGATTATCCGAGTTGGGACAAAGACTTAGTCTCATAACCAGACCTCTAATTTTGCTGAAATGGCTCAAACAATAACAAACAGCAGACCATAGAACAGCAAACTCAGCATTGTCATCAAACACAGCTATTTAGTTGAGCAATGCAATGCTCATTTTCTTGGATTTGTCACGCTCAACGAGGCAAACACAATATATTCAATCCATCAACTTTCTCTATCATAACAATAGTGGCGCCCGTAAAATCCACCAAACCACAGAAAGAGTGTCAATAAGCTAGTTTTAACAAAAAATCCTTTCGAAATCGGTGATAAAACAGAGATGTGACAATGTCCGAGGTGATATTAACTGAGTAAAATAACAGAAAAGCTTAGGGACTGGTGAGTGGAATTTCCCTTTCCGTGAAAATAACCGAGACGTGATATTATCCGAGGTGATATTAACCGAGTTGTACTATAGCTCGAATTCACGAAAAACATACAAATTGTGTTGAAATTTCGTTAAGTAACTAGCTGAATTTGAAGTTAGTAATACTATCCACTAAAAGTAATTAGTAGCAGTTAGGCTAATTGTCAACCTACTTTTCCAAAACAATTAATTTCACGGAAATTCACAGCCTGTGAATCACACTTCACAGAACAGTCGGGCTGTCAGGGCAGAAGGGACAGGGTACAAAACAAGTACTATCAGATTCAAAACACTTGAACATTTTACATCAAAACTTATAAATACTTACAATCCTAATGCTGGAAACTCTTCAGTGAATGTGTTCTGGAAGATAATATTGCAAAGAAAATGAGTTTGTAGGTTTAAATTGCCTACCCTACCCAAATGATTAAAGTCCAAAAAAGTAGACCGCCTAACTAGTAACTAAGGTCAGGGCATCTACAGACCAACTGAACTCACGTTATCTTTCCGCATAACTCCAATAATCTTTTCTACATTAGTTTTGTCGATTTCGGAAACAAGATTTTTGCCGCATTTCAATCGTCTTCCTCTGCCTTTACCGTGAGTTCCAGCGGCAGTTTTGTCAATGTTAGAATTCAATCTGTCAGCATCGGATTGCAACAGTGGAATAGTTAGCGCGCTTAGGGAATATTTCGGTCTTCCACGACCACGGCCAACAGGGACACTGTGTGTATCTGAATCAGCTGAACTTATATCAATGCAGTCCACAAGGTCAGCCAGAATTTTTGCCGAAGAGTCGCCAGTCTTCTTTAACCATACTTCGTCCTCCATTTTCACCATCTTGATTCTGCAAGAATATTGTTGACATCCTTCCCCAAACATTCACATCATCTGTTGTCCATATCGCATAGTTACAACTATCCCTCATGATAATTGATCCTGTGAAATTAGTTGTTGTCTCAATCAGTCAACCTCGTGGGCATTGGGAACATGGCGGAATTGTCAGCACCTCTAGTTTTGCTTCAAGAAAATGTTAGCAAACCGTTTTACATTGCACCAGCTAAAGTTGAGGATCACCTTATCTTTTCATCAAACGAAAGAGGAGTTCTTCTTTACAACGTAAGTAAAAGACGTTTCTGCCCGGTTGTACCAAGAGCAAATTTGAAGATGTTGATTTATTATGATGATGAGACTTTTGACTTCTGTAGGGCCTATGGCCTAGAAAGTGCTTTGCAATTGCTGACGGATTTTGTGCCATTTTTCTCTTGTATAGCTCAAAGATAAAAGAACTTTGAAAAATTGGCCTTGCCTTTCACACTCCCATCTCTCAAGCAAAGCTGTTTATCATGCTGGAAGTGACAAATACCTTGCAACTTTTGATGGAAAGGTAGGCCTAGGCTACATTAAAAACTGAGACTGCTTAGAAGAAAGAAATCAGCATAGGCCTACTGTCCTGCTTAAAAATGTAAAAACCATTTAAGACTAGCAGGCGTGGCAACCAAGCTAACCATGCTTGAATAGTAAGGCTGTCCAAAAAGGTGACTAGGCCTATTGAAAATTGAAATGCTTGTTAATTGATCAAACGGCTAGGCTTATCCAATTAAATACGTACTGTGGAATCACAGTGATTTACTCTAAAGTTTGCCGGGTGTGCAAGGACCCCGCGAAATGTTGTAAGCAAAGTCATTGGGGAAGCAGCACGATTTGTGAGACGATTTCCAATTTTTACTAACGAATCTTAAGCCAAGGGGTTGTAGTTTGACTGTGTCCCAATTTTTTGGTCGAATTGCGAACTCTTTCCTGGTAAAACTAAAATAAATTTGTTTACTGAGTAGTTCCAATTGCAACAACTGCAAAGACAATGGAACCTTTCCACACTGGCATTCTTATGAATTAGTCACTCCCCTCCACAGCAGCTCATCTTACGTTACGGTTTGGTGCAATGGAGAGATTGGAGACAGAAGCAACATCATATTGGATGCGAGCCCTCTTCAACTCTATTTTGCTTCAATTTTCACCTAATTTTGGAACCACGCAACAAAAATGTCTGTAAACACTATTTATGACTTTAAAGTTGAAATATAATAATAAAACATGACCATTCTCATTGCCAGACTCTGACCTTTTAGCTTGAATAATTATATCAGCATTATATTTTCATGTATAATATTTTATTTTATTGTATTATAATCCCGTGCATTATATTTCCATTATATTTAGTAGTACTACTTAGTAGTATATCTCCATGGTATGATTATCATTTTTAAATAGACATTTTTTGTTTGATCAACAGAATCTTGTTTTATTCGACGAAGAAACGCCTACTCTTACAGATGCAGTTATCATCAAAACTAAACTGAAGCAAATTGTAAGCGTGGAAACGTTTCCATCAAAGACACTCAGCCATGTAGTGCTTATATCACAGCATGGTCAAGTTGCCGTTGCATCCGATGCAACAAAAGTGCAATTGGAAAATGTAAAATTCAAGAGTAGAGCTCAATCAAAGCCATCTCCAAGGTGCGGTTGCGACATTGTTTCTCTGCTATAAAGACAGTATGTTTGCGTAGTGTCCGATTGTTTATGTTGGATGGCAAAAGTTTACAATTGATATTCATGTGACGCGAGTATATCTAGGTTTAATGGTAGCATGCGATAGTCGCATGTGGCGATTACCTGCCCTGAAGGCATTTCTTATTATCGTTGATTTGTAGTTTATCACCCTTAGGTCAATATTAATTGATGAGATGAGTAAATAGTGAGACTAAAGTACAGTAAAACCTGTCTATAATGGTCACCTTTGGGACCCAAGTAAACTGACCTTTATAGACACTTGGCCTTTCTGTCCAGGTTGATTTCTATAGAAAGTGTCATTTTGGGATCATGAAGAGTGGCCTTTATAAACAGGTGGCTGCTCTATAGAGGTGGCCGCTAATACAGGTTTGACTGTATAGGTTATAAGGTCATATGTGTCCCATGAATTAGTGCTTCTTCTTCCATGTTTGCGTTATTGAGTAGGTTATAATAATAATAGATGAGAAAAAATTACTATTTTGATTTACAAAGACAAGCGGCTTTCATGACTTCATTTTTCTTCATAGAAAGAGAGCTCACCGATGCATGTAGCATTTGCTTAGATCAGGGAAAGTGGTGACTTGCATTTAATTAATTTATTGCAAATCAAATTTTGAATGATATTCTTTCAACATCAGCGTTCTGTAATGTGTTGAAATGTATGTTGTAATAGTCGATGTCGCAATGTGCTGTACTTGTGAATCGTGAACGTTGATGTGTCTCGCCAGTTGTGTGTGTGCTTGTGTAGAGACAAGTAAACACCCATGCAACGTACTCCTGTGTAGTCTTTCTTTGCGTTACATTTTGGTGCCGTGACCAGGATACGAATGGCGTCGAAGAAGCACGTGGCGCTGCCAGAATGTTTTTGCGAGGGCGACTTTGACTTGCGGCGGAGAAAGTTCGAGGTTTGTGCTACGGCAAACAATTGGAATGACGAAGAACGATTGAAACGCGT
>OFHS01000271.1:0-47203 GCA_900245855.1 Calvadosia cruxmelitensis
ATCAGAGCCACATTGTTCAAGGGGTTCACCGTTTATATTCAGATTAAATTTGAAAGACTTAGGTTTGCTAAATACTATGTACTTAGATTTAGATGAATTTAAAGTTAGTTTATTTGCTGAAAATCAATCACTGACTTTACGAATTTCACAGCTAATCATATTTTGTAGAACTTCAGGGTCATTATCGGCTAATTGTAAAGTGGTATCATCTGCAAATAGATTAACATTAAAATTTGAACTTGGAGGAAGGTCATATACATAGATTAGAAACAATAAAGGACCAAGAATACTGCCTTGGGGTACACCACAATGGATACAATACAATATAATTAATTTCCAGAGCATTGAAACTATAAAATTACATTAGAAATATTTACAATACAATACAGCAATTATATCTACACTGTGGATGAGGAATTAGCTCTATTGGAAGTTAAGTTAAAGTGCATAAATAGAATTAAAACAATTTGGTAAAAATGGACCGTATTTTTCCAAGAAGAACCAATTGGAGGTAGATTCAGGTTCACGAATATGGAGGAAAATTTCCACTGGAGCGTAAGTTATGAAGAAAATATTGATAGCAGTGGCAATGCATGCACTAACACAACGTAAAATTAAAACAAAAACTTAGTGTAAAACAAAAAACCTTAGTGTAATTATATAACGAGGAAATGCAGAGAGTATTTTAGGCACTTTTAGTAATTCTAGTAATTTTGATGAGATTTTGTAACCTATTATTTATATTAAATTATATTCATTGTCATTCAGCTTTTAACATTTCCTTCTTCGGAGTTTTGTTTTAACGATGTAAGTCTAATCAAATAAATTGATATCTGAAAAGAAGCAATAAAAAGACAAAAAAAAACGTAAAATAGAAGAAACAGCTTGACTCAACAACTTACAAAAGGCGTGTTAAAATGTGCCCACACAATATTCCTAGCTATTTTAATTATAAGTTATCTTTGTTGCTAAGCCTCTGCAACATTGCCCAGCGATTACCGTAAGCCGTTGCCGGTCATGATATCGCCTTTGTGTTCTTTTCTCATCACACAATGTTTCTTCACTGTGTCTGATTTTTCACTTTTCAGACCAGTGCAGATATTGACGGAATGTTTATCACTTATTTTACTGTTTATTCAGAGTTGATCGTTATCGTGGGTCTGCCACTTTCTTTGCTACCGGTGTATTTAAATGTTAGAGGTATACTATATACAAATGTGTATACTATACAGTTTCCAGTTTCAACAAACTTGCATAAATGCATGTGTTGATTGTTGCTGTATAGAGCGTGACTGAAGTGTAGCGCTTGGTGATCATCTGTTATTGAAATACAAATGATACTTTTCTTGATATTGACTTGGGTATTACTTGCACCTGATTGGCATGTTTGGGATACTTCTGATCAGACCTACAGTATTAGCCGCGAATCCTTCTCATTCACTTCCAATTACGTCAGAGTAATTCGAGACCTCTATTACATAGGATGGCTGTCCCTTTTGATATTTTCACCTAGATTTATACGCAGTTAAGCTTAAGTTTCGAGTTTGTTGTCACTATTATATATGCAGGCTGACGTTCAAGATGTGGGAAAATCAGATCAATACAGATCCTTGCTAATTGCAACACTTGTTGGTCAATCTCATCTATTGTCTCTCCAGCTATGGAACTGTCAATAAATGGTTTTATACAATGCCTTGCCTTCTTTTATTTGATTTATGTTTCACAACTACGTACTATATGCTGCTACAGTATAACCCGTTTAAGCGCAAATCGGATAAGCGAAAAACCCGTTTATCTGCAAACAATTTGCTATGTACCGAATTAATGCGTACAGTACAAACTCTCTTAATCGATTCCTGATGAAGAACAAATCCTAATAAGAGTAAAGGATATCGTTGGCAAATTACTATTGCGCTTAAGCGGGTTACACTGTATCGAGTTTCCTTTTTGCAATATGAATAATGCCTGATTTTGTCTGAGAGAATCCACCACAGGAATTGTGATTCGATTAGTTTTCCGAGATGCGTTATGGCATTATCGGTAAAGTACAACGCTAAAGTATAGCGCCACTGACAACTGGAAGCATTTGTATAACGATTAGCTAATGTTACCTTGAGGTGACAAGTGTATATCGAGAACAGCTTACTATAGAGGGCGCGCAGTAAACGATGTAGGACAAATCAGTTGACTTGGGAATTTATATGATAAATGGCAACGCATCCATTGAGTTACAAGTAAGGAATGCAGCTTCCATTTGTAGTTATACGAAATCCGATGTCCGGCCAGCACCCATTGGGCCATTGCTTGTTTCCGGGATCTAAAAACAAAGATTTCAATGACGTATGTGATGATTTTGCCATAATAATTACTAATAATTAATACTAGTTAAATACAGGACACTGCAGTACGCTGTGATTCAGCATTGTAGATGTACATGAATTCAAAGAGCCTTTATTAGCCGATAGCCTTGGCGCGCTCACGGAAATGATTTCAGCAGACGACCCACAGCTCAATCTGATTCACAGTTACTCTAAATCATGTGTTTCAATTAAACTGATTTAGTCATATGCCGTATTTCTTATATTTACACAGCAAATGAATATTTTTCATAATTGTACTTCTCAGGGTCGATCACAGACCACTAAGTCTGAGCTGCAGACGTACGAAAAAATTGCTGAGATATTCTGGTATTTGTGCTCTGAAAATTTGCGATCTGCAATTCTTGCAACGTGGCTTTTTGCTTCTATTTTGGGAGACGTAATCACTATGGCGTAGCATAAAATCTCGGAGTACAAGTCAAACAATAATTACAATCTCAATTGGAGATATAGTGTTGTTTACTTATAGAAAAATTCCGTAACGTGAGCAGGTAAATTTCTCGAAAGAACCATTTTGAGTATGTATGTTTGACAAAATATAATTACTGTTGCACGGTTCAAACAGCTGTTACTGAAGAGCTTGGTGACATTTATCTACTTAGTGGAGCCATCGATCGTGTGAGGCTGTCTCTCAGATTTTGAATCTTGATTTCTTTGTATTGTATTCCAGCAATCAAGAGACTTTACAAGCCTATATCGTGCGCTGCAGAAAATGGTGTTTCCATTTTAAGAACAAAATTTGTTATTTCAAGGAATATTATTCCTAAATCTAGTAACCAAATACTTGTCCACGCTCTATAAGCCACAAATTATTCAGCCAAGTATGAAGATTGCCATTGTTCTCCCCCCGACCAAGTCTTAGTTTATGAAAATTGATGCTTGAAACAAGAAAAATATCATTGTCTAGAAAATCTTTTGTCAGTGTATATATTCACCTTCATCGTCCTCTTCAAGAAGATCCGCAAGAATCGCTACAGAAGAATCGAGTAAAACATATTTCAGGTGGAAAATAGAGAACTGCAAAAATCAGGCAGAGTAACCATCTGATTCTGTTAAAGGAACCCCTCTACACAGTTATACTTACTCTGTACTCCGTTATCGGTTCGCTATTGTTGTTGTGTTCATCCAGGGGTGATTTCAGACATGATCCAGACCACACACGGTCCAGATAGATACGACTAACAACAATTTGCTTTTGCCGATATTTTACTCTCAGTTGGCAAGCATCTGTGTATTTTGGCTTCATCTCAGTATAATAATAATATTGACGGTCCTCCACATGAAGAGGCCGTCCCTCTTCCTCTTAATGCATTTATCACATAAATTACGCCATAAATCACGGTCAGACGCGGCTCTGTATATTATTACTGAATAGATTTTTCAAGACATGTCTCTTGTTGATGGTCATTCAATTTATTCGCAGTTTTGCTTCATCGTCAGTGCTCCAATCAACTATAACGTAAAATAAATAAGAAAAAAATTATCCCCTCTTTCAAACGTCATAAAAGTGAAACTCATTAGTCATTACTCACTTTCGTTAAATTGCTTTTCTACTCTCTATAATTCTTTAATAGTTCGTTGTGTCATTACCATCCAGAAATCAAAATCAAGGAATGTTGGGCCAAGCTGAAATAATTATAATGATTAATACTAATTAATAAGTAATTAATACTTAGCTGTCAACCCGCGGTAAAAATGACAAGCAGCCGAAAAGTATACTATTTGAATATTGTGAATACTTGTCTGTTACTTGCTGAGAGCATCACTGATTAAAAAGAAGCTTTAATAAAAGAACATGCCTCAACGAGCAAGCCGGCTCGACCTACTAATCCGGCTCGAACTTGACACTGGGGTGGAGCGGTGTGCTTTCCGCTCTCAATAGTTGGTAGCTCGCCCTTGTCGGTCAACCTGGAAACAGTAACTTGTTCCTGGCTAATTTCACGGTTGGGTCAGTTACTTTTTAAAAGTAACTAGTTTCAGTTAGAATTCCATTGGTTAAAAAGTAACCAGTTAAGCTGCTCATCCTCAAAAGTAGCCTTGTAAAGCTACTTGTCTACAAGAAGTAACTAGTTACAGTTACTTTCAAAGTTACTTCTTTCAAACTTGATTGCTTACTCATAATCGCAAATTAGAAATGATTTTTGTTTGCTGTGCATTATGTTACAGAAATTTGAGCTCGGCGAAATCATGATGTAAGCTCAAAAACCATCTAGTAAAATGAATTTAAAACTGAAAAAGTAACTACTTGGAAATTGTTTTTCATAAAGCAACTTGCAAAAGTTACCGGTTGCGGTGAAAAACGTAACTAGTTACAGTTACAAGCTATGTTTTGCACAAAGTAAGCAATTGCTTGTAAATCTACTAGAAAAGTAACCTGGAAAAGTAACTTCTGTAACTAGCTACGTTTCATTCCTGACTGATGCTGTATTATGATCTACTTATCAAGAAAGAGCTCTGGAAGTTTCCCTTCGGAGTTTTGACCATGACTACTCAAAAACGAGGTTGACGGTGTCACTGTCATCCAGCTTACTGAAATATCCGAACTATGAAGTTACTATCTGCTTTGGGCACGAATATCTTGGATCGTCGTACCAAATATAGTCTTATAAGTCAAGTAAATCAACATGTCTCAAACCGCTTCCAATCTCAAAATATCGACTCCGCATTACGATGTAGCGAAAAGGGAAAGCGAAATTACAAAAGCAAAAGTAACATTGCATAAAGCAAACACGGAATTCAATGACGACCGGTCATGGCGACCCCTATTGAGCTAGCCCCCCCCCTCACGCCGTGATCAAACTTTTGGTACTGTTTCAATTGAGTGGAATTGAAGAAGGAGGGGGGTAGCTCGATAGGGGTGTCCTGGCGCTGATTGATTGATTGACAAATGGATTACTCACCATCTTCATCGTCATTGTCTTTGGATCTTTCGCGGTATGATCTCAATTCAACTAAAAATAAACAAACAGAAAATAATCAGTCCGTGTTTATACAAGACAATTGTCAAACCAGTCCAGATAAATTTCCATCCACGTAGGTGTTGCATTCACACGAGACCATGCAAACCGACTTGAACTTGACGCAGAAAAATATACTTAATTAGAGTAAGTGTTTGGAAACGACTTGACATTATGCAGGACGGACTATTGTAAATAATCAGTTAAAGTGAATACCTGAAAAATGACAGATAAAGTTCAATTGGATTGAAAACTTTGTAGCATAAGCAACGTCGTAATTGTCCTTTTAATTTAAATGTAATTGATCTGTGAGATCAGGTTCGGTATAATTATGTCATGAAAAACATTTTACTCACCCGAAGCAAAGAGGCAAAGGCAAGAAAACAGAAGCAACGACGTTGTTAATCTCATCTGCAAAACACAAAGCATGAAAGAGAGTGTATTCCTTTTGTTTTAGTTAGGTATTTATTCGAGAGTTTCAAACAATACAAGGTCAGAAATAAATAATAAAACTTAATGTAACATGAATATACAATGATATATTCAATTGGAAAAAAAATCCTCTAAAAAGTAAAATTACAACCTATTTACGAACTGTTTACAAATGTTAAGATAGTACAAATGTTTTCAAATGTTTATAAATGTTTATGTTGTTTATCAGGTAAGTAATGGCAACGGTTGTGCTCAATGCATTTCTGTTGCCCAAAAAGGACTTGATTCTATATACTCACGGTGAAATCCCAGTCACAGCACAACGTGGTAACAGACCTCTTCTGGATATGTGGCATCTGTATCTAGGAAGAAGTTAATTATCTTGTTTGCTGGCTGTACACGCATCCAAGCATTACTAATTGCTTCCTTTATGTTCGTCCTTTGAAGAAACTGGAATTCTTCCTGTTGCATTTAGCGGGCACAAATAACTCAGTCAGACGTCAATTTGATTTGAATGTCTTGATATGAATCCGTTGGCGATATAGACAGCTAGCTGATCTGGAAACATGAAGGCTCAATGCTCATAGTATCAAATCGTAGGCCAGTATTTAACCCACAGGCCTATAGAAAGGTCCATACTTAACAAATAGCCAATGTTCGCGCATGGTGAAGAAATTCTTAGAAATCCTCAGATGTGGCTAAAAGTTAGCAATCATTCTGAATTAAATTTGAGCAAAGTCTTGAGGATTATTCACCTGAAACAGCCCTTTACCTGGATACAGTAGACCTCTTGAGTCCAATCTCTGCACGAAATGAATTTAAAAGCGGGGTAATCTTGACGTATACCAGCTAACAATGAAGTTTTCTGCTGTAACACTTAACTCATGCAAATGCGAGCACGCGCTTTGATGCAATTTTTGTCTTCTTAATAGTCTGCCTTTGAAGGATATAATGTATAGGAAGGTAGATAGGAACGTCATCTTCGAAGGTACTTCTATTGGAGATACGTGACAGTACGTGTGGAAGGTGCACCACGGCATTGGCATACTCAGGAACTTTGGCGGCGAAGTATAACACATTTCAACAAATCGGTTGCATGGCTGGAGCCGCGCAGGTCTACAGGGAGGAAGAGTCATAATTACAGTGCAAGATTATATAATAGGAAAAGCAGTTAGAAACAATAGATAACGTAGACATGCACAGAAGGCAAACATTTTCTGATGAATGGAAATTCCAACAAGTATTTTCTTCTGACAATAGACAACTCATGAACAATTCTGGCTCAATAGTGACAGGCGACAGAGCACAAAAAGCTTGTCTATCGTGAAAAGTGTGGGATGCAGTAGCGACTTGAAGCCATCGATCATTATTCAATCACTGCCGTATATACAAAGCCCACATTTGCTCGAGTATCTGGAACCGTAGTTTATCCACTCGGTTACCGTAAGTTTATATATTTCGAACAAAATAACGATACGAATGCAGAGAGTAGATCTTTAATTAGTAGTTGGAGAAGATTTTCCTATGTATTGTTGAAGATAAAACATCTGCTTCTTTGCAATACCGACAAAGACGTATAAGACAAAAATTCTATTACTATCTTGAAATTAACGCGGATTTTTTAATTTTTTATTTCTAGAAGCGCCATAGCTTGCCAGCCATACAAAGAAGGCGGATGTGCTTTGTTCCTGATAAGAGCTGCCAGGAAGAATCAAAACGTTGTTTTGGATTTCCACATTACTCTCATTTGTATAGGCATTGAGGAAAGCAGGTATAGAAATGATATCTTCCTGTTTGGAAAGCAAAAGTTTGTGCTTATATGTCGACTCCCCTTTTCCCAACGCAAGTCTGTTCTGAACAGTGGCAACAGACGTCCGTCAAATTTGAGGTCCCATCGTGGTAAAAGATTTTGATCGAAGTTAGCAAGACGCAAGCCAGGTATACTGTATGATGGCCTTGGTCTTAATGTGTTCACATCAAAGTCGTCATTTCTACTGCCAATATTTGCAAACTCTTTGATTTTTCTTTCGTTTCAGATGAAGCTTATAATTAGTTTGGCTTTGGGAGTCGTCCTCTTGGCATTCGGTAAGAATAAAAATCGTATCTTAGTAATATGGAGAAATTGTAAATGATGGCAACAATGGAGAATATTGTGCTATGTGTTGAGTTTTTAGTTAGATGACCACGTGACTAATTCTGGTCGATTGAACGGTTTGTGAACTTTCCTAAAGAGAACAATATTTCATCGCAAACATCTCCTGCTATCATGCTGCTATTCGTGGAGGGAACAAAATACAAACAGCTCCTTCGTTAAAAAATCTGTTACTTTCTGTGTTCCATGAGCAAATAAATGTACTGTTTGAGACGGATGTCGTAACGTGGATGTAGGTGAAGTGGGCGTTCACTAAGAGAAAGATCTTGTTTATGTTCTTCAAAAGCTCTTCGGCAAGACTCGAAGAGAATAACTAATTTTTACCCTTCAATTATAGAGAGTTGTTTGGAGCAACTTCCAGGCTATCTATTGCCTCTACAGTTTGAACAATTTCTCAATAAACCGGCGCTCGTTTGCCAATATGGGCGTGTTATCGCAAGTATTCTCGACCTCAAACGTCTCCCGGGAATAGTATGAGCATCGCTACGGATTAGTAGTTCTTTTCTTAACCACCAATTACTTCCAAAGTTACTTTTCTTAAGTAATTTTACAAGCAGTGTAACTTGTTGCAAAAAGAACACGTGTAATTGTAACCATATTGTTACATTTTTCATATATCTAGTTGCTTTCGTAAAGTTACATTTAAATTTGAGTTATTTTTAGCTTTGGAGGGCCCTGTGGGAGACAAGCGAAAGCTTATCAGGATAGCCTCCCTAAATAGAGACGATGATGATGATGATGATTTTCAGCTTTCATCTCAGTTTTAATTTGATTGATAAAGATATGCTATAAAGGGCAACTCATAGCGAACAAATCAATCTACCAAAAATTAATTTACCATTATGAGCAACAACCAACGTGCGCATTGCGGCAATTTCTCTGATCATAAAATTTGAAAAAATACTTTGAAATGTTCTGCTCTGCTGTGATCTGTGTACAGTATGCGTGATCTGCGTATATCTGAACGTACAGAGAAACCTGTCTATAACGGTCACCTCTTGGAGCTGAGTAAGGTGACCTTTATAGATAGGTGGCCTTTCTTTCCAGTTAGAAGTCTATAGGAAGAATCATTTTGTGGTAATGAAGAGTGACCTTTACACACAGGTGGCTGATCTATAGAGATGTCCGTTAATACAGGTTTGACTGTATTACGAAAATATTAATACAACTGAGAGCAAGAGCAATATTATCTTTGGTCAAAAGACGTCATTAAGGAATGAATATAATACTGTATGAAACTAATTTATAGAGGAATAAGATGCGAGGTTGTACATTGAGAAGAGGCTGACTAAAACAGATCATGTACTTTATGAGAAGCTAAATCGCAACATATCTCAAACTTAATTGTAACTAGTGTAAAACTACTATAAATTCGTACAGTTTCCATCTACATTCAAATAAAATATCCAGTCGCCATAAATGTTTCATAAAAAGATAGATCTATTTGATAGGTGCTCGCATTTCATATAAATCTCTGATAACAATTTTTGTTTCAGCTGAGATGCGGAATGTTGAAGTGGACGAAGAAATAGACGATGGTGAGCTTAGAATTTAAATTTCTTCAATGTTTATTGCAAGATGCCAATTGTGAAACAACGATGCTTATTCTGAAGGCCATGTCAATTGATTGGGCTCTATTTCTTCATTTGTTTCAGTATTTTATAGTAAAATTTCTCTTAAATAACAACGTCAATCAGATGAGCTTAAAATATAGTTGGCTTAAGTAATGCTCCTATTGCGACATCTGAAAGCTTAGATTTCCACCTCCAAAAGTTGGATTTTCACAAAGTGTACTAATATTGCTTACAAAAGTACGAAGTTTTAGGAAATAGTAATCGAAATCGCTAACAAAGCTAGTATGGGAAATGTCTCTACTTGCGACTGCGAACATTTGCACTGCCGTTCTGCAGCTTGCAATAAACCTGTTTGGATACACAAGTTTTACTTGCATTGACCCGCTGTCTGCAGTAAATCATTCGTTTTAAGCTTACAATGGTAAACTTTGTTTTTCTCCATTTCAATCGCATTTATTTTCCATACGACTTCTTGCTATTATAAAGGATTTCAAATCTCGAAATATCAGGAGACTTTTGTCAATTTTGGCTATCACGCATTCCGTGCTCTTCCAAGCTCAAGCGGCTTTTCGAAAATAGCCCAGTAACACGAATAGTAGCATTTTTTTCGTAATTATAAAAAATGGGCGGTGCTCTTTCGATCGAATGCATATTTCTGTGCTTTCCTGCACTCCAGTCATATTACGATTGCCGTTTCATTAGCGATTGCCTAGCGACAATCCCTTGCGTCGGATTGAGCTATATAGAGATTGCGTGATGCGGCAAAACTTCACATGATAACTGACAATGATTCGCTTTTCTCATTATGCTTTCACGAATTACTTTGAAGCGTAGTAAGGGGCTCTGGATAATCAGAAAATGCCTGTTCAAATGAATTTTATCAAGAAAGTGCCTGTTCAAATCCTTTATCAAATTAATGTTAAAATTAATGTGAATTTATTTAGCAACACACACACACCCGTTATTTTTAATGAATCCCCCCCTCCCCCCTAAGAAAAAAAGAACACAATCAGGATGGCAACATAATTTAGGAAAGCACTGTCTTACAGCGGCTGATTGTTGATCACTTAAACCATGATCAGCTGCAATCTCACACTTCAATCCACAGTTAGAAGCTGCGAGATGATTTTGACGTTAAAATATGTAATTTCCTACTTGCTCACAGATAATACTATCGTAAAATCTAGTCAAATTGAAATGCAGTGTCCTGCAGGTAATTGAGTTTCCATATCAGTATACAAAATTTAAGCTAAATTTTATGCTAACACTACATAATTTCAGAGTCATACAATTTAGCTTTAAAACACTTTCTCCGTAATTCAACTACAGTGAAACCTGTCCATAACGGTCACCTGTGAGACCTGAGAAAAATGAACTTTATAGACAGGTGGTCTATCCGTCCAGGTTGATTTCTAAAGAAAGTATCATTTTGGGGTTATGAAGAGTGGCCTTTATACACAGATGGCTGCTCTATAGAAGTGACCACTAATACAGGTTTAACTGTATAGCTACTTCATGCAGGAATAGCTTATCTACCTAACATCAAGGCATCTAGTTCTGCAGAACATAATAGTATACGTGTCAAATGTACTTTAATTGCAGTATAAGGAAGATACTAATCAAATAAAATCAGTGGCAATTGGCCTAATGCTTCTTAATTTAAAATTGCAACGAATTCGATTTTGGAAATACGAAAGTCTCGTAATGCTTTTATTTTCGAAAAAAAGGATCCCAAGTTGTTGCCTTAGTCGAATGGATAGAAATCGTTTATCTCTGTATTTCTAGAAAACGGTTCAGATATGGAGGAGAACGTTTCAGAAGAAAAGTACGAAGGAGGTAAGATGAGATAGCCACCACATTCTAGATGAGAAGATTGTTGCAGCACTGCTCGGAGACATTGACCACGACGACACTGAAAAAAATGTTGTCTCGATAAGAATTATTTTTCTTGTTTCAAGTATCAATTTTCTTAAAATAAGACTTGGTTTGTGAAAGAACAGTAGAAATATTCACACTTGGTTTAGCAATTTGTGGCTTACAGTGTGGACAAATATCCTCTTACTAGATATAAAATAATGTTCCTTGATACGAGAACTTTTGTTCTTAAAATGGGAACAGCATGTTTTACAGTGAAGGTTTTCTGTTAACGGCATCTCATGCAAAAGACACGAGCAGAGCTAAACTGCACTACAGAATGCATCAATGAGTCAAGTAATTCAGGCTATGAGATAGCATCGTGACTTTTAATAAGAGAGAACAATACGCATGACGAAATCAACGCCAAACAAAGAATTCCATATTCACAGGAGCCATTCAAAAAATTATACCTTCCAAATTAATGGAAAGAATAATTACCAATAAGAACCAATAATGCAGTGAGTCTCTGTATATCTGTACGGTCATACACATGATAGTTTTTTCTGAACACCACAAATGTTCCCATAATCGCATATTCCTGTACTTGTGCCAGGCCTCTGGACGAATTAATGCCCAGGTCTCTCAGATTTATATATGAGCCTGAGTTCATCGATATTCAAAATCGTTCTCCTGCTGTTGCTGAAGACAAGCAAACATATCTGTCTCCTTGTTCAGTATAATTGAGTTGTTGTATCTGCATTATGGAGTCTCAGACTAAAACATACCCGATATAATATAAACAATTGAATATGAACAATCTGCTAACAATATATTATTTTTCGTTATTTTTGGTAGCCCTTGCTGATCCTGTCGCTGTACCAGGAGGACGACGTCGAAGAAGAAGCTCCAGGCGACGTAGAAGTGACAGGCGACGACGCGGAAGCACATTTTTCTATTATGGAAAATAGAGTACCGGAGAGGAACATCATACGATGGATGCATTTTCTCATCGTGTTACTAGATTGATTCAATGCTTGAATTTCTAGTATCTCTTTCCGACTTCATTTCCGTTTCCTTTTATAACCTAATGCATTCACTATCCTCAGAAAGCTACGTCCTCGTATAATACGATCTCGCAAGAATCTCTATTCAGAGTGTTTAATTTTTCAGTATTTGACATTTCTACAGCCTTATTCTAGGAACGCTACGCAATCTATTTTACTGAATACAATGCCCATGTGTTTGCCATATGCAGCCATTTCCATCTCCGATTTGAACGTGCTACTTGTGAAATGGCTATAGCGTAGGGTACAAATGAATCCTCGACCGCGAGTGGCCTATATCAACCAAGCTTCCTGTGGACCAAAGCAATTATGAAGGATACAAAGTATCGTTTGAGTCAACAGATTATGATATGCAGTGAAACTTGTCTATAATGGTCATCTTTGTGACTTGATGAAAATGACCCTAAAGACAGGGGTTCTTTCTGCCCAGGTTGATTTCGGTAGAAAGAATCATTTTGGGGCTATGAAGAGTGGCCTTTATGCACAGATGACCGCTCTATAGAGGTGACCGCTAATACAGGTTTGACTTTACCTTTCAAAGCAACCGCAATATAGGTGTAGTTGGAGATAGAATGGATTCATGCCTTGTGTCCAGTTGTCGTCAACTGAAAATAAAATCGAATAAACCTCATCACGCAACACGACAAGTCTTAATATTTAGTATGTTAAGTAGTTATATTTTTAGCATGCTAATTAGTTTTTAGTTTAAATATGTACTTTCTAAGGAATTGAATTCATTTTGTAATTTGAGAGAGTTAGTCACTCATTAATGAATGGCCCTTTATGCATGCCCGATTCTTGTTAAGCTCGATTCGTCATTGCTATGTATTGTAAGGGCATGCTCAGCACACCTGTGTAAGATGACTAGCGTATGCCTGTTACCATTCATCAAAGTTCGATTACTATTTACAGACTTCGGTCATATTCCTATTATTTACTTCTGACACTAAATATAGTGTCCTCGACTACACTGCAAAAGTAATGTTTCCATTTAAAGAACAAAATTTCTCATTTCAAGGAATATTATTCTCAAATCTAGTAAATAGATACTTGTCCACGCTGTAAGCTACAAATTACTAAGCCAAATATGAAGATTGCCATTGTTCTTCCACCGACAAAGTCTTATTTTAATGAAATTAATACTTGAAACAAGAAAAAAGTATTGCCTACGTGCGGTCTCATAGTACTTTACAGTCATGAGGAGAACTCATTATTAATTTATACTAAGTCAATTGAGATGTATCGATTATCTATTCCACATGGATTGAAATAAAGTTATCAGTTCAGATTAGAGGACATGTGATAGATTGACCAACCAGCATCCACGGATGTCGGGTTTAACCAACCATGTCGTATATTCAATGAACGTCGAGATATTTGACGCAACAAGAGTCTTTTTTTGTCTCACATAGCGAAGAGACTGGTTAGCTGTGGCATTTAGAACAACCCCAAATACCTATCATTATGTAGACTGTGCCTTCAGTTTACACCAGAAGTATACAGCGTAACCCCGTTAATATCACCTCGATTAATATTACGACCTAATTTATCAGATCACTTCAATTTGAGAACCAAGTTTCGAGTTTCGTCAGAGTCAACAATTTTTATCCACCTAATATCACACATTGCTTATTATCCATTTTGACTAAAACCTGTAGTGATAGTAGCGAGGCTGCACTGTACAAACAATACTGAGCTGTGTGAAATACACCCAAATCATATCCTACCAATCTGTAGAAGAAATATTCACCCAGAGATTCGACTCTTGAAATATGAACTATATAATCCCATATTAACAAGAATTTCGAAACAATAGTCAAAATATATATTGCAAATAATCGAACAGGTGATGTGAAAATGGTACATCCCCGTAATCCGCCCATAAAGTCCCACCTGCTGATCCTCAACGTGTTGGATTGATATATATTTGATGGCCTTGTTTGTATCATGCTACCACTGTATGATAGACCTTAAGTCAAAATGTCTTGTATACTAGTAACTCGTGTATAGTTTTGTCCTTTAAATTGCATTTTATGCTTTGGCTTTATGTAAGTGAAAGTTATTCTTCCCATTATTTGCCAGTCGAAAATTTTGACAAATAAACATACATACATGTACAGCCGGTGAATAACGTCTAGTGGTCATCCAAAGGACAGAGATGCATTTCCTTCAACGAAACATCAATCAAGCATTTCTACTTCTTCTTGATTGACGAGTTAATAGTTTCCAAAAGATCAGTTCCAATTGCATTCCTTAGTGCGCTGTACGATTGAATCTATAATTAGATCGGGAGTAACTCTACTTGTTTCCAACGTATAGTGCGCTACATTGCAACAACTATACAGCACTGTACAAATGAGGTTCACTCTCGTCTAGGGGGTAAGCGATCAGGAAAAATTCAAATATTGATCATTGTTGGCGAACGGCCTCGTTTAATTCAAGAACAATGACGTCATTTCTAAAGCCTCATTCCGGAGTGCTGATACTGCAAGAACGCTATAATTCGTTTAGGTAACCTTACGTTATTGGACACTTTAATTCGTATATGTAAGCTGAATTTGATACCTTTATTACGTAGATTAAAGCTGGTTTCCCTTAGTTAAGCAAATAGTTTATGATTCAGCACATTTTTGAAGTTTGACGTAAATCTTAGCTTGCAAGTTTTATATTTAGCTCTATTGTATTGATTAGGGTATAAAAACATGTAAGATAGTTAATTCTGGGAGTTAGTTTGTTGGTGATCGCCAGAAGAAGGAAGAAATTGGTGCGACTCACACCTCCCGAAGCCTTGTAAGGTCTTGCTTCGTATTGATTGTAAAAGTACTTGAAGATTCACTTGTTGGTGAGTTTCATTTATTGTTGAAGAAGTTCTGGTTGAATTTATATTCGAGCGTCGTCTCTGCACGTTGGTGTTTGGTCAAGTTCTATTTAGAGGCACGTTCACCTTAGTCGAAATTCTCCCATGTAATACCCATTCTCAGCTGCGTGAGATTTCTATTGTCCGTCTCACATTAGTTTGGATTTTCGGCAGCTCGTGGGTTTGGGTAGTTACAATAATGGTAGACTATATACTGTACCTATAGGAATTCACACGAGAAGGAGTGACAATCATATAAGCTTAAGATAGCATGTAGAAAATAAGCGATGTTCTAGATCATTAGTAAGATCTCAGTTTCTCTCTTAAATTACTGCATTTACACAAATATATTCGTGCTCACCCTTGGTTATTATTATGTAGTGCATGTTCATTTGATCATAAATCGATTCAATCCAAACCAATCTAGAAATAGCGTACGACTATGTTTTCTAGTGAGATGATTGACTAAAGAGACTATCCGCTTTAGATATTATTTATTGGAATTGAGAAAGATGAAAAGCGACCTACAAGTTATAAGTTTATGCTTATACACAACCCTGTATATTTATATATGAAACTGTTTACACGGTACAAAGCGACTAAGCAGTCACTGCTATGACACCCTCTTGTACGGATGAATGGACATTAATTTGACGATCGTGAGATACTGCGTGGTCATCAAATCAAACTACTGGCAGATTAGAATAAAGTCATTGTCAGGAGAAGGAAAAGTTTAATCACTTTTCAAGACGAATACAAGAGACCGCAGCTACACGTATACGAGAAAAATGTCAAGTCATTATCAACACAATCGCAGCAAACAAAGGAGTCTGTGCCACGTGATCGATTTAGAACTTCCGCAGTTGGATTTTCGGAGTTGGTAGCCACTGAAATCTTATCCGTGGCAGTACCTTCCCCAGCACGTTGGCCAACGGCCCATCCATGGTTGTGGGTCTCCTTCCGGGTGATCTACAACGAAACGATACACCAGAGCGGTATTAGGCAGGGAATTTTGGAGTAGGACGGGACCCATACAGGAGAGGAGTCCACCTCCACGCCCCTTACGTAAAATTCAATAGATTTAAACCCATTCCACATGCAGACAACTGTCTAGTCCGGACACATTCTGAGGCCTTTCAATCTTTGTTGAAGGGACACAATGTATGCTGTCTTGTTCATAATACAGCCGGCAATATGAAAGTCATGTTTGTGAAGCTCGCAGAGGCAACTCAATGATCTGCAGGTAACGTAATTAGTATGGACATTGCAAAAGATCTATTAAATATTAAAAAATGTATGATTCGGAAAGCATGAAAGCTATTATCAGCCATTCCTATTCGATGGTTCAGCCAAAGGATAATAAACTCAACATGACAATGGAATACATGCATCATTGCACGCCTACTTTCTCCATCTTCCTCAAGAATGTCCTCAATTGTGGTGTCTGAGAGAAAAATTAAAACAGATTTATTAGCCACGGCATGATAAATCTCAATGCGATGATTCTGATCATAGGCTACGATGGTTGGATTTTCACCGTCATCATCTTCAAATCGTTCACCGTGATATCTTGACTGAACTGAAACAGGCAAAGACAATAACATAGATGGTCGATATCGTCATTATATTCCACTCGTCTAGCTCTCGATAAATTCAGTGAAACTAAAATTGAAAATTTACTCACCAGTTGCCAAGAAACAAATTCCAGCCAATAGGAGAATAACAGTAATCTTCATCTGAAAAGTACGAAATGTAATAATTAGAATGAAGTATCCATGGCAAGTTGAACAAAATAAGGTTCTGTTTCTAGAAATCACATCACTATAGTTATATATTTGTACCTTCGACTCTTTTTACCACAGGAATCTACAGTACCAGAGAGACCTCAATCTGCAGAAGATACCAAGGAATGTGCGTAAAATCATTGTTAGCAGGAAGAAGTGACTGTGCTACACGCCCCTAATCCACTCCGGTTTCTGATTGGTTTCTGCATCCTACCATGACTGCTTGATTGGGCTTCACAGGCATGCATTGTCCCTGGGTTTGTTCGCTTAATGCCTTCAATTTCTTCCTGTGCCCCAGAGCATGCCCAGAGTCAGGTAATCAATGAATGAACAAAACCGGAGTACCCTTCAGAATTCGCCAGCTGACAACATTCAGAAGATCATTACAGTATAACGTTTATTAATTTGATAAAAATTATCATTATAACGTGCGGAAGAGATTTATATGTACGACGTATATTGATTAATTAATTCAATATATTTTCCGTAAATAGAACACGAAAGGCAAATACAGGATATGAATATCACTTACACACAAAATTTACAATATTTTACTAGGTTTATTTCGCCTAACGACATTTGCAACAAGACAATTACTGGCGCTGTGACAACATTAATAGGCAGATCGTTCTCGCAAGGGAGCAAAAGATGTTGTGGATAACATTATTTGCATTGGCACGAACTACCATGTTTCTCAGCTCCATGGAATGACCACGCATGGTATACTCAGCTCCATGGAATGACCACGCATGGTATACTCAGCCCTATGGAATGACCACGCATGGTATACTCAGCTCCATGGAATGACCACGCATGGTATACTCAGCTCCATGGAATGACCACGCATGGTATACTCAGCTCCATGGAATGATCACGCATGGTATACTTGCTGACTTCGTACTTGAACAAATCATCCATTGGTAGATCAACCAGATTGTTTAAAATGTAATGTTATGCCAAATATGTTCTTTGATTGAGAAGAACCCAAGGAGATGAAAATTCACTGTATTAAGCTGTTTAATAAAAACATGATGAGTACAAGTATATGCAGCACAGAGACGGACGAGTCCTGTTCGGTTAAGAACACAACTGTAATTCACGGTAGTTAACGCAGAAAGATAAATAGAACTTGGAAATGCTGCCTCGGTCCTGGAAACTCTCCCATGTAGCAAACTGTTGTCTGAAGTTTTTAATTTGTAAATAGTTAGTAAATAGGTTGTTATTTTAGAGGTATTTATTTAATTTAGGATATTATTGTATTTTCCTATTAGATTAAGTTTTATCTATTTATTTCTGATCTTGTACTGTTTTAAACTCTTGAATAAAGATAAGAATTTGAAAAAAAAAGTAAGTTGCTTACAATAGCCTAGTCCGATTGCTCAATAACAATGCACACACGTGATCCATATTCTAACAATGAAACGTAAAAGTAGTATCTGTTACAGCAAATCTTAATCTCAACAACTATTTGCTGTACGTTCTACTGCTTTTAAATAATGGCTTCAAGAAATAAAATTGCTAGTAAGTCGAATCTGATTACGGACTTTTGGACTCCCGCTAGCAATAACACTTTTCAATGGAATTGACTTCTTTGATGCTTCAGCACAGTCATGTGATTGGCCGTCTGACCCGCAACAGCCTTTCAAAGATGGACTGATGCGCTGTTGAATCATGCACCAAATGTTGCCAATAGACTGCAGTAGTTTGTTTGAGAAAATACAGTTGCTACATGTTTTGCAAGCACTAACAAACCTCACCATTCCAAAAAGAGCACTGCATGGGAGACTGAAAAATCAAGGATGTGTGTTTGCATGATGCCCCGATGTTCACTGTTAAAGACACCGCTACTGCTATCAGAAATTGCAACAACAGCAAACCCTTCTTTGTCCAGCGACCAGGAGAGTGCTTGCAGCTCTCATCTTGCCATTTCTAAGCTCGCACTTACTGATTGCAGACCATAGATCAGCATGGTTTTGAGCTCGCCATTCATCAACTGGCGGACTGCTTCCTTGGAGCCAAGGAAGGCCTATACCTTGACATACTTCAGTATAGGTCCAAGCATCGTTTGCGTGTTTCACGATGGTTCAGATTTAGATTCAGAATAAAAGAGTCATATGTTCCGGGTTCTATACCAGCGACAATCGCACGTTAAAGCTTGTTCTTTTGGAATTGACAATTCTAGGCAATCTGTTAGATCTGTTGCTCAGGCTTTTCCCTAACCCTCTGTGTTTACAGAAACGAAACAGTAACGCAGGACAAGGTTAATCAATCTACGTTATTTGCCAATGAAACTAGCAAAGATTCATTTATCCTGCGTTCCTTGGACTGATCTTCTCCTGAAAAGGGCTGTCATTCACACAGAAAAGTATCTCTTGTTGTATACGACCCTGGTTCTTGAAATAGCAAGGGTATAAATAGAAAAGTGCGATTTTAAATTTACATTTCCCGCCATTTTCAAGCAATGTTAGTTTTCCTTATCGACGTGTTATTATGAAGAATCAATATTGTTTGTTTGGAGTAAGGTATATACGCATCAACGGCGAATACAAAGGAGTAATTTGAGAGGACGAGACAACATGATCAGGCAAGCAAATCACCTGAAACTCGCATCTTTAACTTTGCAAACTACAAACTTTACATTGGCTATATGATAAAGGAGACAGGTTATCTGTGTGCTTGGGTGTCTCATGTGTTCTCAGATATCCTGTTGCTAAGCTGTCTTAGTGCCAGCTACTTATATATGGTGTCCACGTATCAGTTGAGTGCCCGTGGGATGCCAGCTGTTGCTTGGTTTCCTCAACAATCAGATGTATTCTTCAGGATCAATACCTAACCAATCTTCATCTTCACTTGAAGGAAATTATGATGGGGTGAATGAACGTCTCTCCAATGAATGCTGTGAAGAGGTCTTTCGCCATTGACCCAATACCTTCCGTTGAGCATTACATTTTGGCAGTCTCTAAACCACCAGCCACCTTCAAACTCAATTGCGCAATTGCGATCAACTCTGATGTCGTTATCTCGATCTCGTGTTGTGAAATAACTGTTGGTATGAACATCCAATCGATCAGGAAGTGTTGAGCCTAAAATGTATATAACCATTAAACATGATGAATACAGGCAGACTATTTCTACAACTAATCACGGAAACAAAAGAGTAACTTGAAAGCGGATATGCGACCAAGTATATGCTGTATGTTTAAATACTGTCATTAATTGTTTTTAAGCAGCCGAAACTATCATGAATTATTAAATTGCTACCTTAGATGCTGTTCCATGTATATAATTGTTTTCATATTTTCTTGTACAGCTAAGATTACTGCACATTCTGCCATAGTGTCTACCCACACACTATGAACTGATACCATGTGAAAATCATGTGAAAATCATGTGAAAAAATGCCCTTTTCACATGGTTTTCACACTGTTTTCTAATTCACACGTTTTTCACATGATTTTTCACATGGTTTTTCACATGGTGTTTGAAATTTCACATGGTTTTAGCATGGTGCTTCCCATTTCACATGGTTTTCACATGGTTTTCACATGGTTTTCACATGGTTTTAAATTCATAGTGTAAGTCGATACTCAAATTTCTGCATCTCAAATAGGACAATTTTGAATATAATGCTTTCATTCAGAATGATGTAAATATGCATTGGTGTAATGTATAACAGTCTTCCTATCAACAAATAAAATGTGTATTTGATGCCATCAAAATGATCATCAATGGGATAAAAGAAAAGTCAATAAAAGTTACAAATGTGGAGAATATTTAAAGTAAATAAATGCAGTGAAACCAGTGGAAATCCAATTTATATGATGCGCAACACGTCATTTAACTTGAGAACGTTGTCGGTTACCAAAATAGTATCCTGTGATTGTTAGCTTGTATTTCTCCTCCGCTGATCCAACTGTGAATGTGTTGTACTTTGCATAACGCCATTTAATTCCATCAAAGATCTCAACAAGGAGCCCTTTATCGCCGTTCTTTGTCAACGCGTGAATGTATTCATTTCCTAGCCAGAACTCGGCAGAAACATTGCCAAATCCATACTTGTACATCTTCCAATCGTTTTGAAACTCCACAGAGCCATTTATCCTTCTTTGCATGGTAACCCAAACTGAAAAATACGGTTGCGTGTTACAATTAATGAAAATGGCCAGAGACATGTTGTATGCTATCGAAAATGCTATGCTATATAGTGCTGTTGTTTGCAGTACACCAGCTACGACCCTCAATGGTAAAGGCATCAGTTACATATTTGTACTGTAGGCAAAATGTTAATTAAAGACTAGGCATTTCCGTTTTAAATTAGCTACTAAATGTTATCCTGATGTTATACAGTCAAACCTGTATTAGCGGCCAACTCTATAGAGCAGCCACCTGTGTATAAAGGGCACTCTTCATTACTTCAAAATGACACTTTCCACAAAGAAATAAACTTGGACAGAAATTTCATCTCTCTATAAAGTTCACTTTCTTCAGGTCCCAAAGGTGACCATTATATACAGCTTTCACTGTATTTGCTTTGCATAGAAAACACTTAGTCACTTTCTACGTACAGCTATTCATCTTCGATATTAACTTTTCAGAAGAAGTAGCTAACCACAGTTAACTTTAAAATTACTTCTTTCAAAGCCAAAGATAAGAAAGGACCGTTTTATTTCGCTAGCTGCTCAGAAGAGCAAATAAACATGATTTTCTGGAATGTAACAGGAGCACAGTTTGTGAATATCACTGTGCCATCCTGACGTTATCACGTCAGCAGACTGTTTCTAATGTTACGTAACCTTGTTCCATTGTCTGTCTTGTGTTATGCATTCCCTGTATTCATGTCGAGTCACATTACATCTTGCTTCTCTTGACTGCGGACTGCCTTTACTATCTCTCGAGTTCTGCTGATAGCGCAGGCTAGCATAATCACTACAGTAGTTACATTCAATCAGCAAATCAATTCCCAACTAGATTTCAAATGTTGTGGTAACATAATTAGGTTTTCATAAAATGTTAGCTTTGAAGCGTTAAAATAGCTGTAAAAGTAGTGAGTTGCTACGCAGCCCTGAACATTTCAATAGTCCTTCTTCGCGAGCTACCATTATGGAAAAAACCACTGCATTGTAGGGTAAGTTGAGTGCCTGAAGCAGCGAAGAAGCTGCGTTTCTGACCCAGAATATTGGCGAAATCATATATTCAAGCAAAGTAGCGCAGCTTGAAGAAATCTGCATAAGTATCAAATCCAACTTTCTCCGTATACCGAAATCTGAGACATTAAGATTCCCCATAATATTGCATTTGCTTTTTCCAAAATGGTAGCTTTTAAAATTGGTCTATTGTATCCTGTTACTTTGAAGTTTGAACAACATGTAGTATATTTTGGAGTAATCTTTGTGAGCAATACGTTATTCTTATGCTACTAGTTACTTTTTTAGGGAACGCGTTGCTGTCAGTTGCTTACACTCCAGATTCAAAACAGGAATAGCAGTTGACAATCCTTACGTTCACCTCACATTCAATAATAATTTATAATTTATAATTATAATTTATAATTTATAATCATAATTTATAATTTTGTTTGACATAATGATCCTTAATTATTTCTTGCTTATGTAAGAATGTAATGAAAGGTTTGAATATAATTATAATTTTGTCAAATCCTTGAAAAAATAATGCTTACGTTGGAATAGTGGCAAATTAATTTACAACCTCATTACTGATGCAGCAAAATATGGGACATGTAAAGCGAACTATGTCATTAAGCTGGGTTTCTGAGTTAGAAGAACGAATATAACAGTGGGGATAATAGTCAATAAAGTGGGACATTAACAGGTTTTGATTGAACTAATATATCAAACATTTGTTTCCTATTCTAGACTGTTTGACTTCAACACTTGATGACAATTGCTATATATGTAGGTCAACAGTACCTTTTCCATTAGATTCAACTTCACAGAACAATGGAACTCTCATTCCTGAGAAGTTGAAAGGATACACTCCAGATTTTTGTATTGAGGGAAGATTAAGCAAATCTGAAACAGAAAGCAGAATGTCACTCAAGAAAACATCTGAATAAAACAAACTAAATATTGTTTCGTACGTTTTAAAATTACTGATTATTATCATCATAATTCTAGTTTGGTAGCAGAGTATATCATTAGATTACTTCCTTTATGTATAATTTTTTTAATTTAGCCATAGGTATCTATGAATGATAAATTCTAAATTGTGCTTATCCATAAGAACAGCATCTCGTTGGAAAAATTAAAGTACTTCTAAGCAAAAATGCCTTTTTCAAACAAGATATTTTGAAGCAATCAATTGTATTTTCATTTTGCAATGGCGATGCTCAATATGAAGATATTATCATTTACTGACTTCGATAATTAAAATTTTGAAAATTATCCGATATCTCAGTAGGGATCTACAAGTTGAATTGTGCAAAATAACTGGAAGAAATTGCCACATAATAACAAACGTTTGTTTGCTGCAATTTTGAATTCATCGAAACGCAACTAATCTGTGTTATGGTTTCACGATTCAATCAATTAGTCATTTAGTCATTTTTACCAGAATTACTTTTGTAAGTTATCCGCCGTTTATATCAAAATAAAGAATAAAGACGTTAGTCATTTTTCTTACCATTGCACTCTCCTGCTTCGCAGAGACGATGCGGCATCTCTGCATTTTCTTCACATGGTCGGCCGTTGCATTTAGGATCGGAGCAGGTTCTTGTCTCTCTCGCACCCCAAAGAAGTGGAGAATTGGCTTCCCATGGAGACCATTCTCCATCAACTACAATAGAAAAACATGCAACTGAAAGGTTTTTAACACCGCCTGAAGTGGTAGTTTTACTTGATACAGTTGCTTTCTGCTTTTCGCTTCTGCTGCTGCAACCTGATTGGGTGTTGTCTTTTTATTCCAATGAGTTATTAATCAAATCTTCTAAGAGATCTTATGTGAGTTGTTTAATGCACAACTTGTGTCTGATCTTATGGCAACCTTTACTTCAACATCACGTCCCTAAAATGTGCGATTACTGCAACTGAAAATTTCGGTGGATTGTTACGTCTGTTATTCTGTGTCTACGTAATATTCCAGAGACAGGATGAAGGTGATTCTCGCCTCACAATAAGCCGATAGAAGACAGCGTAGATAAATGTGAGCATTTCATACCGAAAACGCTAAATAAATCCTGCAGAACTAATCACCACAGTCTGCATTTAATCTGTGTTTAGAAATTGATCATGTGCTCTCAAAATCAAAGCATTTGATTAAAAATTATTCATTCACCTTGCGAGTGCTTCGAACAGTTCGCCTGGAAAGGAATAACAAAACGATACATTTATATTTCACACACCCATCGCGATCGAGTAACGAAGTCCTAAATCAAACTTAGATAAGAAGCATGAGCGTACTGTAGCCGTGAAAGCGATGAACTCTTTCGTCTTGAATAGCAAAGAAAATTTGAATAATATACTTTGTATAATGCGCGTAAGTTGAATAAAACGCTTCTGTATGTGTAACGACGGTGTAATAACTAAGG
Source organism: Calvadosia cruxmelitensis (assembly GCA_900245855.1). Lineage (NCBI taxonomy): Eukaryota > Metazoa > Cnidaria > Staurozoa > Stauromedusae > Kishinouyeidae > Calvadosia > Calvadosia cruxmelitensis. The sequence continues at coordinate 24,599 of OFHS01000271.1, forward strand.
AATGAATGACAAGGGCGTCCTGGGTATAAGGTGTATAATGAGCACTCTGGCTAACTCTCAATCTAATGAAATACAAACGGGCAACGCCATATTTATACGTGACAAACAGAAATAGGAACAATAGAGATTAATATACAAGAGGCTAACTGACATTAGAAAGAGGTTATGAATAATTACATGTAGGTACGCTACATAGCTCCCTGGGCGAGAGACGGAGTCTACGGTAAGATAATTAAATGGCGAATTAATGAAAATAGTACAGGAATAATAATTGGTTAATTAAGTATAATGTTTGAATTGTTCAATGTTCCAGAATTCAGTAGTTCAAAGTGTAGAAGAATTGGAAAAACAACAGATGGTGATGACGTAGGAATACAGTAGTTGGGTTGCGATAGCGAAGTAGAAGGTACGAGCGGCGGTGGAGGTAGGAGAGCGGCGGTTCGAGGCGGTCGAGGGAAACAGTGGAGATTGTCAAGCGATGTCTTGGCGCAATCGTTGCGGAACCAAACGTGTGTGAGATGTGGCTTGATTGACGTAAGAGGCTTGCGATGAATGGATGTTGGTAGGTTGTCGGAATAATGAAGACTGCAGTTGGATAATAAGGAGGAAAGGACGACGATATCGGAAAAATGTGTAGGCGAAGGCTTGGACGAAGGAATCTTTTGTTCTGCGGGCGGCGGTCAATCGGTTATATCCGGTGGCTTTGGTGTCAGAGACGTTGAGGAAACAAGGTGAAAAGGTGGCGATCGGTGAGACGCGTTCGATGAAAAATTGCCGGATGAAACTTTGGTTGGACTTGGAGGCTTCGATGGTGAGATAGGCAATCGGGAGGCGTAATGGGACGACGGTCACCGTACAGCGGCAGCATCGGAAGATGTAACTTGGACGGCCGAATTGTCAACTGTGGTAATTGCCATTGGTGGTGAGAGAGAGAGAGTGGCTGGGTGAAACTTGTGGGACTTGCGTAGACGAGTCTTTGAAAAGTAACACACCAGCGGCAGAGGCTTGGCAGGACGAGGTAAAACTGGGTTGAAACTTGAAGGGAAGACGACGGTAAAAAGGATAACGATGAATGTAAAATCTCCTGCTTGAGAATCGCGGCAACAATGTAATGGTTCTAGGCTCGATGGATCAATGTAACAACTCGACGGACCAATGTAACGACGGTGTAATAATAATGATAAGGGCGTCCTGGGTATAAGGTGTATAATGAGCACTCTGGCTAACTCTCAATCTAATGGAATACAGACGGGCAACGATATTTATATGTGACAAACGGAAATAGGAACAATAGAGATTAATATACAAGAGGCTAACTGACATGAGAAAGAGGTTATGAATAATTACATGTAGGTACGCTACATATGTTTGCAAAATCAGTGCCCTGACAGCAGAAATCCTTTTTTGCGTTGCGCGCAGACCTTACTGGTTTCAAGATAAGTATTTATAGTCTGCTTGCTTGCTAACATATTGCAAAAGCATAATACCTCCCATTCCGATCAGCTGAGAGGTTTGATTACAAATTTGTTGTCGAAAATTCCCTGGGGGCTATATTATTCAACGCTCCACTGGTATGGACGCGAAGGTTTCACAAAGTTTTCTACGGCAATCATTAGTAAATGTGACATGAATGGCTCGATGTTACTGGATTATAGTAATTCAACTGTCGTTTCTCATAAAGAATTCCCCTTCACCAGCGCTAATGTGTGGAGATACAGAATATCTAAACATGTTTTATACAACTAAAGGCAAGTTATATTGTCAGCCGAACAATTTATAGACGGCATCGTATTGAGCAAGAATGGATGTAGTGCTAATCTTGCATAATTTCTTTACCATCTATCTTACCTACGGTGTGGTCTAGGGGTTAGTACGTTTGGCTGCCAGTCAGGCGTACCGGGTTCGACTCCCGGGCCAGCCAACACATATATTCGTTGTCAGCTGTGGTTTTAATTGTCGAGGGACCCAAGGGAGACAAGCCATTGGCTTATTGGGCTACCCTCGTTAAATAAATTGACATTCATTCATTCATTCATTCATTCATTCATTCATTCATTCATTCATTCATTCATTCACCTCCATGAAAAACATCACAGTTGAGTTTTCCCTTCTTATAAATTTCTCTTTCAAGTGAGTTCCGTTGTGAAGTTGGCAGTTGAAGGAGACGTTGGTTTCGTTTGTGAATGCGATTGCCACACAGTCCTTGGCCAATTTGCAAAGATGGCGACACCCAAAGATGTGGGGCACAGACCCGTTGACCATGACTCCTTCTGTAATATTGATCGTAGTCGAAGAGAAAATCCGACCGATAAATTTTCCATCGCTCTCTAGGGGACCACAAGCTTGCTCAGAGCAGAAGCTTTTACACACGCAATAGAACAGCACAAGTAGAGCAACTTGAAAGCCAACCATCATTGCATCAAATTCTAGTTGACATTCTTCACTCAACAAGCATGGTTGTTGTTCTGAGTTAAGTGTGAAGAGCTGGTACTTATGGTGCAAAATGTTAATTATTAATTATGCAGGTTAACGGGATTGCACTGAACACAATATCATGCTGAACAAATAGAGCAAAATAACAAGCTTATGCTAACAAACGGTCTCTAATTGAAGTGATTTTACTACGGCAAATATTTACTCCGCGAAGTCCTGCGTGGTTTTATTGTACTCAAGAAAATGAAAATAATTCTTGAATTATCCAGTGGCCAAACATTCATGCAGAAGTAACTTTATAGAGAGGTTAGATGGGATAGAGATCACACACCTGTTGTCCTTGCATTCAAGATAACAATCGTGGGGAATGATGAACACGCCCATGTTATCTTGCTGGGTCAGATCTAGACTAGTTTCACTAGTTTCCATGCTGGGTCAGATCTAGACTAGTTTCAGTAGTTTCCAGAAACTAGACAAAGTCATCTCACAGATATTTATTTATTTGTGATTATTGTAACCCGCGGCCATGCTTTCCAACTCGTAGAACTTGTGTTTGGTCTCCTCTCGACTACTCGACTACAGCACGCGAATCCTTGTCAGCCACGATCGTGCTGCCCACATTTTATGGCAAGCCACAGCTGTCAAAAGTTGTCAACCAGTCTGCTGTATGGGGTGTTTCTGTGGAACTGCTGATTGCTTGACTGGTTAACGAAGTTACATGCATGCAGGTTAAATTTTCATAAAAAAGAGGGCAAGCTTTTTCTTGATCGTTGACAATGTTCTCTCTTGGAGAACATCTGCTGTTAGAGAGTTCCACAACCTGACTGAACGGTTCATGAAGAAGTTATGCCTCAAATCTGTAGTGGCGTAGCTAGCTTTTATTTCGGGGGGGGGGGCAAGCGCTTCCCTTGGCACCCCCGCCGGCGGCGAAAATGTTTTTGGGAGTACTTGTGTACCTTCAAGAAACGCTAGAGTATTCTCCATGCAACGAGATTTCGACTTCATATATAACAGTGAAAATGCTCACTCAGGACTAACAGAAGTCATAGGAATTATCTCCCCACTCACCCCTTCACCCCCAACAAGTTTCTCACCACCTTTGGGCTTGTTTAATTTATGACTTTAAAGAGCATTGGGCGCCTGCCCACTTCACCCCCTCCCCTTCGCTACTTCACTGCGCATCTGTGCTCGCTTTTAGCAATGATCAGTTGCCTTTTATGGCCCCTGATATTGATGGGTTTCTGCATGCATGGGGTTGCGTGGACCAAGGAAAACAGTTGATCATTTCTCCACTGCTATTCACAGTTGTCATATAGACGCCCAATTCAAGAATAACGTTATAACCTCTTGGAAAACGAAATGATGTCATGGTATAACCCATGAAGACTTTAAATGACGTACATTTTCAGATCGTCAGCAAATAATTTGCAGCTTGGAGCATGGAGAACAGCGGAAAAGTCATTAATGTACAAGAGAAATAGGAGTGGACCAAGTACTGATCCTTGTTGAACACCACTGATGCAATCAAGTTGAGCAGAAAACGTATTGCCAACTTTAACCCGTTGTGTGCTGCAGGAGAGCTGAAACTAGGTATTTCATTCCAAATCTAGTATTGTGTCTTCAACATGTCAAAGATACTGGACGGCCATTTACGCAGAGTCGACAGATGATTTTTTGCAGACAGGTGACACAATTTTTTTCCAAACATCAGGGACAGAAGAATTCATAAACGAAAGAGTAAACATGTAAGACAAAGGCCTCGCAAGAGTATCCTGCATTGACATTTTTGACAGGTATGAAATGTTTTATAACCTGGTGAATAATGCCGACAAATGTTTGATTGTAGTCTTGTACGGTTGAACAATAAGAGAAAACAGAAAGCCAAGTCAAAATCACTAAGGTGTTGGTTTGTTTCATGGTAATTAGCCTTTGGGAAATCGTAGCAAGTCGTCTGTAATCGAAGACTGTAATCGAAGCATGGTCAATCGTACTGAATGATGATGAGACTCTATAGCTGAAGACAAGTAATTCTTCATTTGTTAGCAGCAGATCCAAGACAAAGGAGTTCCTTGTCTGTTCTAATACAGATCGAGTTAATGAGTTCTCTTCACATGTCGACCGGAGACTTTCAGAAACTGATGAAACGAAATGTTCATCCTATTAGTAGACCAATTGATGCCAGGGAAGTCGAAGTCACCTCACATGAGTAAGGGATACAACAGCGTTTGCAGATCAGATCAAATAACAGTAGTGAGGATGCTTCCGTATAATATGGTATTCGGGACAGGCAGAGAAAGCGGATTTTGGGATTGTTCTTGTCGATGCAGTCAACCGCACATATTCAATAACAAACTCTGTCCCACAATCAACTCGCGTTGACTGCTGTGTAGATTTCCCCAAACCATCATTCTACCACCGCAAAACATAGGACGTAAGACAGTTGGCTGCCAAATATCACATCGTTCAAGGGTTGCTTTGTTCTTTATTGTGCACGCACGGATGGCGTAATCGACAAATCTAAGCCGCTTATCTTTTATTAATGCTTTCGTTGATGGGGTAATGATCATAGGTCAATGGTATCCTAGGGCATGTCGGAGAAGTACATCATAACTCATAAGTTAGTGTTGTTGTTTTACTCATTTGCTCAGACGTGGCACATGCCTCAGAACCGTATAATAATATGTGTTCTATGGTATGCCGGAACAACCGCAATTTAGCATCCATTGATACATTGGACGACCAGTATGTGTCCACAAGGCTTGAGCGCAGATCGAGCTGCTCCAACTGCGTGCCAAGATGTCAGTCGTCGTCGAAGGTAGAATCGCTTCTATAGGTGTCGTTAGGTTTGGACGCATTCAATTGGGCATCATCAGTTCGTATGTATACCCGATCTTCCACAATGTTGTTGTTGTTGTTGCGTTGATTTTTAATCCAAAGTCACCACCAGCACGCTTTATGTCTAAAAGAATTTGTGTGCATACTGTACAGTAAATTGTGTTGTCGGCGACTATGGTGATCTCATCTACGCTAAACTCCAAGTCAGAAATTTGATGCATCATTTGCATCAGCATGGATCTTCTAATCTTCTATGAACCCAAACGTGGAGCTGGCTTGTCAACATGATTACTAGAAAATGTAATAAAAAAAACAACTTTAATGATTCCTATTTCATCATTTGCACAGTAAAAACTGCTACATATCCAGCTGGACTGGTTCTACCCGATTACTACTTATTACTGAACTCCCTTTGATTTCCTCTTTCTCATCTTTCTTGGTATATGAATTCCAGAATTTTATCAGTTTTTTTCTTTGATTCTCTTAATATTCAACAATGATTTATACAATTATTTCTCTACTTCAATTTATAAAACTGTAAATCTAGGGTGTCCCAAACAAACAAGCATATGTGTTTATGGGATGATCCTGACCATGCACTTGTTTTTTACTTCAAAACATAATTGTATAATTGAAGACGCATTGTCGATTTCGTCAATATCCACTATCTCACCGACGATGCAACATTGTTGAGAATTTTTCTGCCATTCACATCAAAACCATTAGGATGAATGCAGAGCTCAGAAGAGACATCAATGTGAGAGATGTTTACTTCATGCTTGGGAAAAGTGAGAAATAACGAGACTGAACAATTGAAATCGAGGAGACAGTCTTGTTTCAACGCTTTTCTACTTCTTCCGTAATCTTACAGCTAGATGACTCTGCTTACAGCTGATACGCATCTTCAAGGAGACATCTACTTATTTACAAAGACACCAATGCACAATGCTGAAGATGGCGCAGGCGTTGGATGACATCCAGCAGAGTAAACAGTGTTCATATGAATTCTTTGCGGTCGACCTAAAGAAGAGACAGACATCATCGTCATCAGCTGCAAGTCCAAGAACTGACTAATATTGCATTCAATGTATTACTTGCAAGACCACATACTAACAAGAAAACATCCTAAGGAGGGGGATATATATAGCAATAGTATATGTCATACTCCAATATATATATCATGACGTAGCTTAATTATGCCAAAATATTCTTCACTCCATATGCATTTCTTATTACAGTGCTGCGACAGTTTGTCAATTCTGCAAATCCTTTACTCTTCGAAGATTTCATTATTTCGAACATAAATTAACTGGGCATACAAATCTACAGTTTCTACATGAAGAGTTAACTAAATACCTTTGACTTAGACAACAACCCATACAACTGCTCCCAACCAGTTGTAAAGCAACTGGATGGCGCAAAAATGTTGATTGCTTCTAGTTGAGTAACTCACTGACTTCTTAAGAAAGTAGTCGACAAGTATCTAGCGGGCTGCTGTGCAACAACGGCACGAATACAAGAAAAAGAAGCCGACTGCTGCAATCGGGCGTATATGGGTCATTCTGCCGAAGATCAATACTGGCAACAAAGCGTTTTTCATTGTATAAGCGCATGGCTACACTCTGAGAACTAAAAGTACCCGAAATGGTACTAATTTCCTGCAACATATATAATGCCTTCATATCCCGACATATAGTAGGATTGTGATTCAAACGGATACCAAAGAAAGGTACAAAAATTAATATATTACACATTGCAGAAAAAAGAACAAACAATAGCGAATCATTCTCAGTTGTCGTGCTCATAGGTGTTACTGGCTCGGGCCCAAAGAGAAGATTAGACCGGTTTATGGTGGGTTTTGAGCCAGAACCACTGTCCCCCCTCAGGCAATTGGCCAAGTGCAGCCTATAATCCATTTTGGGATTTAAGCCCCGTTTACAAGGAGATGATGATCGACTTCTCGTGCTGGATTCTTTGAGGGAAGGACTCCTCATTTTCGCCTGAAAACGCTTAAATCCTGACCTACAGTAAGATTGTGCTTCGTGAATTGGTCCAAACGGGTATAAGAAAAGATTACCCAATGAGTTATCCATAATATCTATTGCATAAAATAGGTATCGTTCTGGAACAAATAATTCTAGAACCTTCTCAGCATGCTGTCAGCTGCCAGTCATTGGATTGGGTCAAACAAGAGCAAACCAGACTGGTTTGTAGGGAGGTTTGAGACAGCACCCCTGCAACCCATAGGCTATTCGCTGCGCGATGGCAAAATCAAATGTTGGGCAACTGTGATTCACTCACCGTGCCGATTTCGTAGTAATGAGATGCCAATTCAGTAAGCCAAGACGAATCAATCTAGAAAACACATGATATATCAGATAGTACAGGAGAACTATTGTCCTGTATGCCCCCTTCCCCCTATGCTATGACATGATACATTGATACTGTCATTGCGGATATCGATTAGATCCGCACAAAAATTCCCCATCTTTTCTCCCGTGCCTGGACCACACGAAACGACCAACGACGAGAGAAAGAAGCCAATAACAATAACAACATCAACAACTTACCGCTGTAACGTCACGCATGTATTCCTTTGAAGTCAGCAAGACTTGGTTGTAGATCACCCTTCAAAAAACGCAAGAGAAAATGCCGATAACACGCCTTACTAGGAAAGGTTCTACAATATTCACACAGAGTATTTTCCAGCAGCCAGATCTTTCCGCAGATGGTCTTCGCAGCAAATTCAAATTTGTCAAATCAGGTATCCTTCAAAGGTGAGCACAAGTAAGGTCTTAATTAGATCCTGCTCAGATTCCGTCAGAAGAGAAGAAAACCACTGAAAAGTCTCGTGCCCTGGCTGTGCTCGATCTCTCCCGTAGCAGCAGCAAGACAGTCTTATTCTATACGCTGGCTCTATGCTCGCTTGCTCAGATATCCTGAAAAGGATTTAATTCCTACTCGAGACAACGACGGCCTGAGTTAAGAGATCACGCTTCATTGGTCGCTTACGACAGGTGGTCGTTTAAGACACGCTTGACATTTCTGACTGTATATCCTATTATACTCTTGTAAACAAAAAACACAAAACGTCAGGTTACATACCACTTCGGTGGTCGTTGCTTGGCAAGAACAGAACCAGGGTGTATAAACAGCGGATGGTTATCTTTTAATGTCCTGTGAGATATCAACAAACCATTAAATAGTAATACAAACAAAGAAATACAATCAGTGACAGCGAAAACTAAGAATCAAAACACTAATCACAAACCGGTATTCTCCCGAGGGATGAAATCGGGCAGCGTTTGGAAAGAAACTGGCAACAAGGCATTTTCTAATTATCTCATCGTCATCTAGGAATTGAACCAACAAAATTCCATCACCAATCGACCGACAGCGTATCTTCGTATAAGGTAAAGTTTCACCATAGAAGTGCGCTAACCGTCCAGTTAACTGATCAGATCACACAAACGAGCTTAGCTTTCGCCACGTGTAGTTCTGCGAGAAATTGCTTTGTTAAAATGCACAATTGCACATGTATAACTCTTTCCATTATTGTCAATTTTAAACTGCTCTCACATGTCAAAGGTGTACATTACAGCTCAAGATCACGCGCCTGAAATCGCCTATATCCCACTAAGCATTTATACTAAACTTGATCAATTGATATTCTTAGGGGAGGGAACCAGGCTATAGACTCATGTTATGTTATCACTTAACAATTGAAATGATTGTACTTTTATCATATGTATAAAGGTGGTATACACTAGCAAAATAAGACATTTCACTTGTTGATGACTATAAAGTTGCTACTTATCTATGGTGAAATGAAAGCTATGTAACTTGGTAAGAATCAATAGAAGGCACCATTTACACGATGATGAGTTAAGATAACACGGTTTTGCTCTTCGCACCGGATAGGCATTTCATGTATACGACGAAGCATGATAGCGATACGCTCCACACAGCTTTGCAGAGTCAAATCGCTCACCCAGCGGGGAGATGTGAAAATGAAAAATGTATGTAGCGGATGGCTTTGTCGTCGTACATACAAATGTAAAACGGTAGTAAGCAAAACGACGCATTGTTTAGGATAATTTCGCCTCTTTTTGTTCATTGACAGCTTGTGTGTTGGCGCCAATTTGCCTCGTGGTCATGACGATGATTACGATACTCTCTTGGGAGGCTGAGAGCAATATGGGTACGTTAAACACAGTTTATTGCCTCTTGGCCATTGCTAATATGATTGAAATGATAATACAACACAACCATCAAGTTATCATCCAGGCAAAACAATACACGGCAACGAGAAGGAAATACTTTCTACCGTTAACAACTGTTAGTCCAATGCCTTCCAAAGTGAAAAAGGTCAGATCTCCTCGAGATCTGGAAAAACGGCTATTTGTTGGGAAAATCTACAAAGTGGTACTGCAGTGGAGTAGGAATACATGAGTATAACCCGTTTAAGCGCAAATCGGACAACCGAAAAACTCGTTTATCTGCAAACAATTTGCTATGTACCGAATTGATGCGTACATTACAAACTCTCTTAGCCGATTCCTGATAAGCACAATTCCTAATAAGAGCAAAAGATATCGTTGGCAAATTACTCTTGCGCTTAAGCGGGTTACACTGTAAAGAGTTGGAAGAGTCGTAGAAACTCATCTGCATTTCACGCAGACACACCATTGAGCACAGTTTAATACCAATCCTAGAAAGCGACGACCCAATCACGTAACTTGTGCGTGTTACACGCAGTCTTACATGTAAGCCGCTCAGTAGCGTAGCTAAACCATTTCAAAATAAGATCAAAAGTCAGCATAGTAATCTGAATTATAAAGCGTATAGGATAGGTTAACCCTTGTCCTGCTATTGACGTATATATACGTTTTTGAAACACGTCGAAAGTAGCAACACTTAAATGACATAATCAATCGCATAGTTAGTCCTTAGCAAGCAACCAATAAGCAATTGATGAAGCGACTTCAAGGCTTCATTTAAATAGTTATACAAGCAGGACAGGGGTTAAGCCTCGGCACAGACTAAAACCAGACAAGTGGACTAGACAGTACTACATGAAAAGTACCTTCACAAGATTTCAGAGCGATTCCAAATTTTTTCATCATGCTGACTATGTATGAACGGATTTTGTCTGCTTGCATGAGAGCTATAGAAACGAGATAAAACACAACAAATAAGAGGTCGACAGTACAATAAAAGTAAACATTGAAGAGATGCAACCCCGCAGAAGTAAACCAGGTACTCAATACTGTAGTGAGCCGTAAAACACTGCACTGGAAAGTATATCTATACGAGAATAAGTTGAGTCCTTTAGCGAAAGATATCGTGAAAATAAGAACTGACTCCTGGGATGAACTATAGCAGTCTTTAGATTTGACTAAGTGATGCCTCATTACAAATTCACATCATCTGTAACTAACTGATTGGTTAGAACGCACAAAAGATAATGTTATAAAATAGAAAATAAAAATCGTACCCCGAGATTACTTAATAGAAATCTCAAATACTTTTATACAGTGAAACCTTACTATAATGCTCACATTTGGGACCTGAGTAGAATGACCTTTATAGACAGGTAGCCAATCTGTCTAGGTTGATTTCCATATAAAATGTCATCGTTGGGTTATGAAGAGTGACCTTTATACACAGGTGGCTGCTCTATAGAGGTGGTCACTAATAAAGTTTAACTGTATGGACATAATTGGACAATCATATCGTACTGACTATAATACTCACATTTGTAATTGAGGAAATTCTCATGACACCATCTTCCTTTCTTTCCATACTAAAACAGAATAACAAGAAAGTCGACAATGTCTATCAGCGACACGCAGATGTTGTTTAATACACAATGTTTAGACAGTCAATTTCGGTTAATTCAAAGCCAATCGGACAAACCTAGCAATGTGTGTGCTATCGTCACCTATTTTGCAACGTCACCTCTGCTTTATATTAGCCTCGATTTCATTTAATGATAATATATTCTATGAAGAAATGCCAAGGCAAGAGGCGATAGTAGAGTCTTGACGACAGATGATCTTCTTAAGATCCTATGTATTGTTTGATGACTCGCACAGATATCCTGGGAATACAAAATGGGGCAATGATAGCACAAGTGTATGCCTTTGATATTCAATCACAAGCATGACGGAATTACAAACTGCATTAAATGCGCGCGCAACCCCCAAAGGCCATCTAAATCATGCCCTACACCGGGTAAAAATTCAGCGGATAGATTGAATACTCTATAAAGCCCACACACAATCTTCAAAGAAAGTTGAAGCAGATAGAATTGGTTTCTGACGAGATATCCTCTTGCACGGCTATCAACTGTAGCTTGTTTTGGCTATAAATTGGCAATATCAGCGCATATGGTTTTCAACACGGGCATTGATTCAGCGCTGATGTTAGCGTGAACTATGTGTTCTCTTGATGTAATAGCCTTTTAGCTGCGGAAAATATGCATCTATAGCTGCTGAAAACAGCATGACACGGCGTCGATATCATCTTGCACGATCGAGTGAAGGAATGCAAAGCATTTCTTATTATATATTATATGCAAAGAGCTTTTCCAAATGCTTGCCTGTAAGGGAAGTATGTAGTAGTTTTAGGCACCATTTATTCAAGAGGCTTGATGGACGAGATGTTTTAATTTGTAAATATAGGGAGGTCAGGTTGTTTTAATTTATTTATTTTTTTATTTGTTAATAAATAAGTTTAGTAGTAAGTATTGTAAATATTTCTAGAGTAATTTTATAGTTTTCAATGTTTTGGAAACTTAGAAATGCAGTGGGAGCAAAGTTTGGTCTCACAAGCGCTTGCGTATAAACGGCGTACACTTCATCATCTTGCAGTGATATATTGATGATGACAATATCTTTACAATATCCTGACCCCTTCATAGCGACTGCATCTCGCGCGATTCAATGATACACCGGCTAACTGCTCTTGAATAATACTTCCACACTGTGCTAATTGACGGTTGCATTACTCGCGATCATAATAATTCCGTACGATATCATACAGCAACAGAGAACGATAAGCAAATTCTAGAGCCGGTAGTGTCGTTATACCTCACAGAATCCACGATAAACGTTGAGCAAAGTCAAATGGTCGCCCTCGTACACTGAGAACTTTGCACGCGCTTGCTCCTGCATGAAAAGAAAATTACACAGCTCAGTCTGCCATATGTGGCATTAGAATCAGCCTTACAAGGCAAAATTAAATATAGTCACGTTTACTATCATCTTCGTTTAACTTGTGTTGATTACATTACATTGTTGTAATCATGCAGATTACGAGTTTTCTAAGCTTCATTTTATTGAAACGTTTAGCATAGTAAAGTAAGTCATAAATTATCATTAAATATGCAATACAGTTATAACAAATGAACGACAAATGATTTTAATTAAATGGTATTGCTAGCTTTTATCATAGGATTATAGTTAATAATGTATATTTGATAGTTTGCAATATTTTAAGAGTACATTAGTCCCGCTTTGTGACATTATTTACAATTAAGTAAATCTATGTTGGTATGCCAAGTGCTGCACCGTAATTATAATGGGGAAAAATTCTTTCCGCATCCAAAAAGTCTAAAAACCGCATCTAATCGAGCAACATCAGAAAAAAATTTCCACAGCATCTGAATGGCTGTTTTCCGCATCTAATTGAGCAGCAACTGAAAGACTTCCGATCGCATCTAAAAATGTTTTCCGCATCTGAATAGTGTTTTACCGCATCTAATCAAATGACATCTGATACATTTCCGCCGCGTCTGAATAGCATAATTTCGTATCTAATCAACAGGTTCTTTACAGCTCTTACAATCCGCTTTTTGAGATTATTGTAGTTCGATGTCGCGTCAAACGTTTTCCGTGGCATAAGCAGTAGATGTATTAAACAAAACAACAACATCAACAACAAAATTTCATCCTGCATTGGCTACACTTGTGATATCAAGTTATTTGCTGACGACGCCAAATTTTCAATCTCCCGGTCCACACCGATCAGCAAGTTAACTTGCTCCATTCTACCTTGTCATCCTTTCAAAAATGGGATGATAGCTGGCAGCTTAGGATTGCCCAGAATAAATGCAACGCTGTGTATTTTGGAAATCTAAATATTACTCAATGCAACTATTATTAATACGAAGAACATCTAACGTCATTAAAGTCAGTTGATTCTGTTCGTGATCTTCGTATTTTAGTCACATCCGATTTAAAATTTTCAAAAAATTGCGTTGCTATTGCTGCTATAGCCAGTTCACATTTTCATCTCATCTCCAAGTGCTACACATCGCAAAACCAAAGATTATGCTACATGCTTACACTACCTACAATCCTACATACGCCTATCCAATACTTGAGTCTAACTTGCAAGTGTGGAATCCGTTCTTAATTAAAGAAATCAAGACCGTCGAAAAAGTCCAACGAAAGTTCACAAAAAATAATTGTTCTTTATTGAAGAAAGATCAACTTTGTTACATGGAGCGAATTACGATTCTTGAGATTCAATCTCTTGAACTTCGCCGTATTAAGTTCGACATGTAGGGTGTTTAAAATGAGGCATGGTATTGTGGACGTTGAACTAGAAGATCTCTTTTCCATCCAAGATTCCAAATATTCAATTCGTGGAAACTCTTTAAAGCTGAAGTCACAATCTATTCCAGTAAATAATTCTGTATTGAACTCATTCTGCTATCGTACAATTCCAATATGGAACTTTCTTCCTGATGACGTAGTTACCGCGGACTCGTTGTATTTGTTTAAGCGTCGTTTATATGACATTAGTTGATCTAAGTTTTGCAAATGTTATTACGCTGCACGTCTAGTGTAAGTATTATTACTTTCCTGAACTTGCTTGTCAATTATACTTAAATATTTTTGACAAATAAATCAAATCAAATCAAATCAAAAAAGACAACTGGGCAAACAGAAAAGGTTTGAAATTATACGTAATAATGAGTTGCTACTTCAAGTTCTTCTACGCCTGTGAGACCAGCATGTACCACCGCAATGAGATAATGGATTGAAATGAGACAGGAAAACCAAGACGTCAAGCAAAGGCTACTCACGGCTTCGAAGCGTTGCTTGTATGGGTTGATGAAAATGCTTTCTAATTGCAACATGGCAGCAATCGAGGCGGCTTCCTCAGAGCAGCCATGTTCACCTACGTTCAAAATAAGGGACAGTTAGTTATATAGACATGCAATCGAGGCTACGAAACAGAGACTAAAACAGCAGAAGACGCAAAATTCATTCAAAGAAGTAAAGGAGACAATTTCGGTTTATGACAAACTATCCAATTATCTCAATATTCTATTATCACAAGAATAGGAAATCACTAAACTGGTTTCGAATAAATTATCAAGCATGTTTTGGATTTCTAAAGTAACAAAGGAAGTTGACAGCAACAGAAAAACTCACCCGATATCATGAGCATTCTTGCTAACATTGGATCAAACGGCAGCTCAGCCATTTGCAGACCTAGTGGTTCCGTAAGAGCACAGCTGGTCGTCAATGCTACAAAAGCAGAATGAAAAAGGTTAATTGTATGTATTTATGAATTTTTATAATTCTCAAAAACGGCAAGAGCAATCGCATTACAAACAGAATCATTAATCATAGAACTGTATACAATGACAGATAAGAAAATGCTTATATCAAGCAAATGTAACACATTTCAAGAGATTTTCATTACAGAGATTATGTTGGAACTCTTGAACGCCTTGAGAACGACGACTAGTAAAGGACAACAAAATATAGTTATTTATTGCAAATAACTATTGCACGAAAGGCAAAAGAAGAGCGGTAGCGCTCCATCTGACAAGTGGGAAATTCTAAACGGCCGTGTGGTGTGAAAGAAAAGATCATGCTACTGTCGAGGTCAACAAACTTGTTGGTGGCTATAAAACATATTGTAAGGCCAAAATAAAGTTTTTTTTTCAAATCAGCAACAGTAGCAAGCCAACAGAGTCAAACCATTAGCATATTTGCATCTGCATACTGAAACAGTGTCTCTGCATGTCAGCATATTCACAAGAGATGGTCAATAATCAATCAAAAAAATTATAGGCACTTCGCTGCTGTGCAATTGAGAGCATCATCAAATCGAACTTGATCCAATGAGATGTAAATATATTTGATTTCATACGCCAACAACAACATGGAACTTGCAGTCTCACCCTTCAAGGCATTTAACAATTCCAGACCTCGAGCCACACACTGCGCTGGGGGTCTCTGTTAAAAATTCAAAATACAAGAAAAATCAATATCGCCAACGATTCGGCATTCACCTCATAAAATTACGAGATCATTTCTCATTATTCTCCGGGATGGTCGCTAAAGACAGGTTGAACATGCAATCATATGGCTTCTTTATAAAAATGAAATGCACCCTTGAACACGGGATTACATGGAGGCAGTTTCATAACACAATTTTATTTTATTTCTTTTTTCTTTTCTTTTTTAATACTAAAAAGACAATATCTACACGATATCTAAAGGGAACCAAATTAAAGAAACTGCCACGCGAAATACCTAATTAATTACTTAATCATACAGGAGGCCATCGATTTCACCGAAGCTGCCCATCACCGAACACAATAGTTCATTTAACACAGGTGGTCGCTTGACAAAGGTTGTTATCATTAAGGCAAAAGTCAAACAAATTCATCATCGATGTGTGCGAACGTCACTGCAGCACAACTTACAGCGAGGAAGTTGAATCTTAAAACATTGTCGATTCCCAGCGCCTTTAGTTGAAGAATCGGACGAGCCAAATTGCTCCTACAATGAAACCAGAAAATTTACCCTAGCAGATCAACGACTTATAATCAACAATGTGAGAATTATATAGGAAATTGTATATTGTTAGGAAACGTACCTTAGCATTTCCGGGCAAGTTGCATCCTGTAGTTTCAGATATTCGTCCTCTACGACAAAAAAACAAACAAACCAATCAACAGAAATCATAACATGATACCGACTGACAAACAAATAGAGTATTCTGACACAATCTATAGGAAACAGCCCATAGACGCTTTTATATGAAATGATATCCAGAGGTCAAGCCAATATAAAACAGAAGAATTGACTTTATGTCACCTCAGGACAGTGATGAGCAGAGATAAAGACAAACATAATAATCAAGTCTGTAAACCTTTCTCACAAGCTACCATTATAGGACAGACCAGCGCATTGTGGGGCATTTTGATTGCCTGAAGTAGCAACGAGACTGGGTTTCTGGCAAAACATTAGCCTTGCCATCACAAAACAAACATTAGCCTTGCCATTCAAAGCGGCAATGCAACATCGGTGATGGGCACCATTGGTGAAACCGATAGCCTCATGTATGATTAAATATTTAATTAGATATTTCACGTAGCATATTCTTTAATTTAGCTCCTTTTAGATATATTTAGTTACTGTCTTTTAACTTTATTCATTTTAGTTGTTGTGAGGTTGAAACAAATATATGAGACCAATAAAAAAAAGAAAAGAAAAGGTTTCTGACCCATAATATTAACGGGAGTTATCTATTTAAGGAAAGTAGCACTGCTTGAAGAAATCTGCATCAGTATCAAATCCAGATCCCTCAATTTCAAAATCAGATACATCAACCTTCCCCATAATGCACTTGCTTTTTCCAAAATGGTAGCTTGTGAAAATGGCCTATTATGCTCATCACTGTCTACTTCTATTTATAATCTGATCATGTGCACTTGAACAATATCCACGTGCTTTGGTTTTATCACATAAAATCAAACGAGCTTAGGTTAAGGACTGTTATGTGGTTCCTCGACGTCACCATCCTCTTGAACAGAATCACACATAGATCAAGTCCGGATAAGCTGAGAGCGTGAACAGCATACTACCATCAATTAGATGCGTATTTAAAGCAACAAAGCAATAATTTGAATACGTAGTAATCTTCACGTTTCTGTTACGGAGCCTTGGCTCATGTATGCATGTTGCCATGTTCAGTTGATTGTTTAATGGAGTGGCTGGATTAGCTTCAAGGATAGGAAAACCGTGTTTCCGAGCAACAGCTGTACGTTCTATATCCTTGTACTTCATCGGTATTTACCCCATGAACCCCGTTCCCACGGAAAAGAAATCAGGGGGGGACCCAATTTTCCGCTAGTCACTTCCCCACTTCAAATTCCTCCCCGCGAGCTCCGTAAAGTTCTCCCTACAACTCTAGTACTCTACAAATAATTACAATTTAGAGCAAGAATTTAAAAGCATCAAGCAGGAGATCAACTTATCACAGGAGTCTGTCTACATAAACTGATCAGTGAGTGACAATATGGATTATGGAAGTTCACATCTACAGACTGATGTTGACATCTAGATTCAAGATGCTCAAGGACATCCGTCCACTGAATGGAGATAGTTGACTGTAGATGGAATTATTCTCGTTCTTTTTCTTCTTTTTCTACAGAAAATTGCTGATATATTATCGCAGATGTAATTCTCACCTGAATACAAGCGAAACGTCTTTCCTGCAAGGAAGGAGAGAGAAAGATATAATTTTGCCAATTGCATTTGCAAATAATTACGATCACACACATCCTGACAACAACAGATACCTTGATAAACGAAAGACTGGATATCTACCACAATGATAATACATAGCGATCTATTGCACTACAGTCAAACCTGTATTAGTGGCCACCTCTATAGAGCAGCCACCTTTGTAGAAAGGCTATTCTTCATAACCCCAAAATGACCCTTTCTGTGGAAATCAACCTGGACAGAAAGGCCACCTGTCTACAAAGGTCATTTTTCTCAGTTCCCAGAGGTGACCGTTATAAACAGGTTTATCTGTATTCAAAACTGACATAAGTTCTTTTCTTTCTTTTTTTTTACAACTTTTGGGAGAGGGCAAATGTCCAAGAAGGAAGCGGAGCAGTTACAAAATTCACGTGATGTTAACAAAATAACCGGTTAAATAGTATTTGCCAATTAGGTAACTTTACTTTACCAAGAAAACTATGAGGAAGATTACACACCTCCAAATATACAATGTAACTAAGATTATGCAACATTGATTTTGTTGCAGTAGCTCAATAACAAAAAATACCGTTTTTAGGATGTTGCAAAACCGTAAACATGTGTTGTGGCATAATACTAATCAGGCAGCATTGTTATTTCACAGCATTTGCAATAATAACATTGCCTTTCAAGGGAGAAATGCATAAAATACCACCACTATGACAATAATTAACTAACAACACTAAAACAATAAAATTCATCAGAACTACAACGCAAACTGCTAATATGAAAAACGCTTCCCGGGGACGCAAAATATTTACCTATAGGCAGATTTTACATATATCCGACTTAAAAACATAGCGTTTCACTATACATGTATGGGGATTTCATAAGTGTTTGCATTTAAACGGATTTTGCATATAGCCGATTTCATTATAAGCGACCTGCACTGAAAATGCATTTACCGCAGAAGTAAACATGCAATATGATATTCAGTCTCCCTATAATTACGGGAAGCCAGATTAAAAGTCACCTGATTTCACTCGTCCCGCTCGACCAGCCCTTTGTGAAGCAGACGCCTTTGAAATTGGTACAACAACAAGTGATTCTGATGAAGAAAACAAATACTAAAATTGAGCTGAATCCGGCTAATCCAATTCCATTCTATATGACATTTAAGATAATCTGATATCCATGCAGAAAAACAACTGTATTTCACTGAAGATTTTAGAGAAAAGTATGTCCGCTTTATTGCATACTAGTACAATACTGTGAATCTAGTTATACATACTGTGAATCTATACGCGTCAGACTAAATCATGTAAGTGTATACTTCGGGATTCTGCCATTCACAACGCACAGTCTCTGAGAACAGTTACAGCTCTATTTTTGCTTGTTCTGTCGTCTCACACTGTGAGTCTGCCTTGGTCCTTTTACACTTACACTCATTTATAAATGATCACATTATGAGTATCCATGGCCATCCAACACACATTCAATAAACTGTGTCTAAATGTCTGAACCTGGCAGTATTGAGTTACAAGTCATAAATGGCTGACGTAGGTTCTGTAAGAATTCTGTAACAATTGTAGACGTAAAATACAATAGATGTATACAGCAAAAATGTATTTGCTGGTAGCAAATGTCTTCTCAAACTTGACACCATATAATATATACATCAACTTATTATGCCTATCAGCTTGACCGGAGGTCAAACTCGAGACGCAATGATAAGCAGCCACGCATCGTGACCTGTAGACCACACCAACGCAATAAGAAAAATTGCTGCTACAATCAAACTGTGTATAACGGCCATTCTTCATAGCCCCAACATGACACTTTCTATTGAAATCAACCTGGATAGAAAGGCCACCTGCCTATAAAGGTCATTTTCTTCATGTCCCAAAGGTGACCATTACGGGCAGATTTCACTGTAACATATTCGGTCCCAAAATGTTTAAAATTCTTTGGTCAAGTCATTTAAGACTAAAATTCAACATTGAATGCTACCCGATAAAGTCAACAATGATGCATTTATTGCCAAATGTATAGTCATTTCTCACCTGTGCCTGAGTTGGGATTGTAAGCTTTTAACTTTACAAAACCACAGTCGACAACTGCACATAAATATGAATAAAGAAATACAAAAAAAGTCAAAGCTTGCAAGAATATTAGATAGGTAGATTTTTTAATCGACCAACAAAACAATGTCATTAAACACAATTTTTTTTAAGAAAACAATGCATGGCCAGGACCATCCTGTGAGCGCAAGTGCTAAATACATGCTTCCATATATAACATGTTTCACTAGATTTAAGTACAATTTAATCAAAAATTTGCCATCACGTCACAGAAAAAATAGTTTCTAGACAATAATTGTTTTCTTGTTTCAAGTATCAATTGTCTTAGAATAAGACTTGTTTTGCTGAAGAACAATGGCAATATTCATACTTAGCTTAGGAATTTGTGACTTACAGCTTGGACAATTACTTTTTACTAGATTTAAGAACAAAATGCCTTGAGATATTGTTCTTCAAATGGGAACAACATTTTTGCAGTGAAGAAATGGGAACAATGAAAAAATCGCGGAAATCAATTGTGTTGAATTTGCTTTTCAGGTTCTCCTATTGCAGCTTAGTAAAACCAGCCACTCAATACAACCGAAACAGAACGGTACTGAAGTAGTTTTACTAAGCGGAATGGACTGCACTGAATTGTTTGCAAAAATCATGGAAAAATCAATACAAGTAGATTGATTTTCAGCAGTTCTATGTTATTTTGTTTTCAACAAAGTGTTGCTAGATAAGAGAAAGAATACAAGAGAAAGTTAGAAACACAAATATTTTATTTTATAAAGCGACTGGTTTTGCCCATGGTTTTTTAAATGGCGTCCATTAGAACATGACCAGGGCATTGAGAGAGAAGGCAGCATTTAGTTGATTTTAAGTCAATCTTTATCAGTCCGCAAGTAACACTTCAGCATACTTAAGCAAGTGGTTGTCAGGAGCAGAATCACCGGTTTAGCTTTTCTCAGTAATTTGGGGTTAACAATGTATAGTAGCTCTCAGATACAATTTATTTCTAATAAATTATTTTAGATATCTCTAAAACTGAAGAATACCAATCCAGATGTGTATCTTGACACAGGAAAATATCTAAATAATATACAAATGGAATGCATTATACATAAAAACTTAAAGTGATGTAAATAAATTATTGGGGTACAACATCATCAAACTATAAGTAGGAGGTGGCATTTGATAATGAGTTTGCAGCAGTGATGTAGTTTGTGGAGACGTTAAAGTGTAGCTTGTAGAGACGTTTCAGGTTCGTTAATTTCAGATATAGCATAGCAATCATCATTAGCGGTATATATGAAAACACAACCTTACCATATGCTATCCCATTAATCGTCAATGATGCTTCAGCCACATTAGTCGAATAAACAACCTAATATGAGAAAACGATGCCTTGTAAGAGGGACTGTGTGAACACATTATTTGTCGAATAAAGAAGAATTCCTAATAACAAAATTGCTGATAGGAAAAGTTGTTGATTCTCTTACCTTTCGTCGTCCATTTGGTGCAGGTTGGAAAACTCTTAGCTAAATTAAAAGAAAGTGGAGCCCCAGGATGAGCCGTCAGGATAGACGAATAAACAATAGTTAAACTGATCTTTGGTATATTTATCATAATATTAAGAGAATGTCAAGATATTATCAAAACTCGTCTAATATCACCTTATCGTTCTGCAGCACCAATACCACACTTCTAGGTGTGTTGTACTGTACAGGGTTGGCTCATTTTATTCCCAAAACGAGCTAAAACTACACTGGCTTCAAGCACATCAGATTCCAAAAGATATATCAAACATTCGACTTTATTTCCGTCTGGCATTAAATTTGTGTCATTTTCAACAAATAAATGAATAAATTCAATCAAGACGATATAACGCTTGATTGCCAATGAAATTGCACAATATATTTCCAATCAATATACTTGTAATTGTTCAATTGCTCATGAAATTGTTCCTATCCAATTTCAATGTGTTTTGTAAATGTGTTTGATGCTTACGTGTACATTTCATTAATATACGTGAAATTGTTAATTTCCTTGCCTTGAAATGGTACAAATCAAGGTTGATATGTTGTTGCAAAATAAAATTGAGTGCTTCCATATATCTTGTGAATTCAATAAAGCTGAAGACGCTGACTAAGCAAGTACCAGATAGGGTTTATGCCAAGTAAAGTCATATATCTACTTAAATATACCCTACAATACCGCGCACATCACAAGTCCCTTATAATGGAAACCTGTAATAATAATCTAATGATAACATGACTGCAAGATTAGCGGCCATGGTCGTCGTGTTTGCCACAAACAACACGCCAACGCTTTCTATTCTGTGCCAGATTTTCGGCGATTCGCAAGTCAAAGCCAAAATCATGTAAATTTTCCAGTAGATTTGACATGTACGTCTTCCTCAGTGCGCCACCTCTTCTCAACGGCTCTGAAGGCTGATTTGAATGGCGCAGCACTGTTGCGAAAGGTGTCTCTGGTCGGGTACGTGCGGTCAATTGCCAAGCGAATGAGTTGCCGATGCGATGCTTCGATGCTAGACTGGAGAGATGCCGTCACATTCCAGGTCTCAGACCCATAAAAGTATACAGGCTCAATCAATGCTCTGAACAGCTTCATCTTTGATTCTTTGCGGACAGGCGAGGTCCAGATTGCTGCCAGTTTGTGAGCAGCCACAACTGCTAGCTGTCTTCTTGTTTTGAAGCTTGCATCACAGTTGGCAATTGCACATCCAAGAT
>OFHS01000272.1:0-28525 GCA_900245855.1 Calvadosia cruxmelitensis
CAAGATTCTTCGGATTATTGGTTCCCTTCTCCATAGCAATTTCATTAAAATCAACGACGGCATAAAATTATCGGAAACTATTGTCCAAAATCACGACGTGGTCCAGGGAGATAGTCTTTCACCAACATTGTTTATTTTATATATGTCTGACTTGGCTGATGCCTTAAGGACTATTATTGGTCTAAATTTCCTTTTCTTTGCAGATGACCTGGTCATTTACTCGCCCGATAAAGTTATCCTGCAACGTGGTTTAAATTCCATTTCTACATGGTGTACAAGCAATAGTATGCAAGTGAATAAATAAAAAACGAAAGTCATGAAATTCAGGAAAGGAGGACGTTTATGTGCTGATGTCAAGTTTATATACGATGGAGTGGAACTAAATATAGTAAAAAATTATAAATATCTTGGCGTAACTTTACAATCTTCGTTGACGTTTGCTTTACACCTTGAAGAAAAGCTACACAAAGTACATTTTACCATTGGATGTATTCCCCACGTCAGAAGGATCTCTTTGGCTTGTGCTATAAATATCTTCAATATCAAAACTGCCCCAATCACTACGTATGCTTTCGAAATTATTACTACTTTCTTCACTCATGGTCAAATTCTTGGACTTGACAAAGTTAAAGCCACCTTCATCAAACGTTCTTTGGGTGTCTCCGTGCTCACCAGCAATTCCTTCATGTTTTTGTTTGCGAACACTCCATCTTTTGTTTGCGATCTACAGTTTAAATTTCCCTTCAACACTGTCAATCTAGCCAAAGCATTGTCAATACGGTCCGACAAGATAACCGCTCTCTTGAACGACGACTACATTAATGCGCCTACAGTATACTGCAATCAACGGATGGATGATGGCACGTCAAAACAACAGGCACTTCATCGCCAGAGTGTCTGTTCACGGCTTTCACCATCTTATATGCAGAACGAATGGAAAATTTCACCTGCCATCTAATGATTGCTACTGCAAATTATGCAACCTATTTGCAAATGATAGATATCATATTAACAAATGTACCAACATTATTTCATATATTGCTTTTATAAAACAACATGATATGTAACAAATATTATAGAAAACACTTGACAAACATGTATACACAGTTTTTACCCTGAAATTGGGTGCAAATATATCTCTTATCATCTATCATTAGTCATTACATTCAAGTACTTTCAAACCAGATACTGTGGTGTCTGTAATTAATTATGTGTTACGTAAACATTATATCTTAATTATGCTAATCTATCATTCTGTATTGTACCTGTTTACTGAGCTATGAGTTAGCCAGTCATGGGAAGCGCTAGACGCTAGAAGTTGATTATCACATTTTTAGTGCCATTCTATTGCGTATTATCTGACGAGAAAGAGATCCAACAGATACTGCTGAACAGGCAGTTTGCTATTTTCAGAGATTTAAATTAATTTCGTACAGATAAGCCATTACCTTCAAAGAACGTGGAAAAAAGTTTTGTATGCTTATCGGATTTTTCAGAATAAATGACGTACATTTTGAACATCTGGTGCTCTTAGAAGCAGCATTTTGAGTTACAAGTAGTCTCTATCGAGGAGCCAGTGCACAGATACAGTATCATGTGGTCCTGCGAAAATTGTAAGTCAAACTACATAATCACTTAACACAAATCGGAGATAAAACAACAGACGTTGACAGAAAATGCGTATTTCAGAACGATATCAGGTGTAGAAAAATAGATCGTTAAATTTCTTGTATACGAAGAACGTAAATAATGTGCCTATTGTGATCCAGGATAATAGTTCCATCCTGAGACGTATAGGATACCGTGACATAGCAGTGTTATCCTTACAGTCACAGAATGAATCGCATTCTCTGTTAGTTGAGTAAATCGCATGTTGAATACTGCTCAACCCTGATTGCTTTGAGAAAGGTTGAACGCTGTCATACTCATGAGTGGTAATGATGTACTTGCAATGGGAGATGAGTCATTTCTAGCATTCGGAATTGTTTGATTATAAGTTTCTTGAAGTGTTTATCCGATAGTCTTGTGAATAGACGTGCTTCAGGGCTCGCCAATGTTCCTCTCGCTCTCCATGTCAAAATCATAAACGGCCGATGTTTCTGCATCTGACTTGGCGATAATTGTCATAATAGGCAGCAATGTTCCATTCGGTTTTGAATACATGGCATGGAGCGTTTCGATATTACTATTGCATTCTTTCTCAAATATATCAATAAATCGTTTCCATCGGGAAATTTTGCTTTGCTGCTTAAGCCTTTGCTGAACGCTCCACTGAGATACAGGCAGCATTCCATTCAAACCATGATACCAGATACTAATGACATTTAATGGCGACAATTTTCTTCCGTCAAGCTTCCTTGGTAAGATGTAGGGGGGCCTTCTGACAGCAGGCAATGAAGTGGCATGGGACGATGGAAGTGATGAATGTGTCTTTCCTTGAGCGTCATTCACCGCAGCCTCGTCAGATTCTTTTTCTTCGCATTTAATACCGNGTAAGTCTGTATAAAGCGAACTGGATCAAAACGCTCGACGGCCCATCCAGAGCAAACGTTCTCTAGTCGTTTCATGTCTGAATGGAATACATCATGGAAGATGTCAACAACCTGCTGCCATTTTTCAAAGGTCTGTTGGTATGCACTCCTGCATCGTTTATTCCATGTGTTTATAGCGGGAAATTCTTCTGAGCCTCTTTCCCAGTATCGAATGATATCTGGTATGGAGGCTGTGTTTCTCAATGAATGCGGGAGATTGTAGTATGGCTCTTGATCTGTACTGTTATTATTGTCAGTCAGTGGCGGATTTTCCATCGACGAGACCATCGACCTTCTTCCAGGTGAAGAAGTGAAAGCGCCGGTGCACTGTTGGCTCGACCATTGTAGCGGATATCTGGATGGTTGAGACGTAGTAATGTTATCCTTACAGTCACATAATGAATTGCATCCTTTGTTAGTTGAGTAAATCGCATGTTGAATACTGCTCAACTCTGATTGCTTTGAAAAAGGATGAACGCTGTCATACTCAGGTGATGATGCACTTGCAGTGGCAGATGAGTCATTTCTAGCATTCGGAATTGTTTGATACTGATCCACTATGGCTGAAATTGATAACAGGCTACCATTCACATCCGAATGTTGTCGAATGAATTCAGTGATCGACGACTTGCACTGCAGCTGGTAGATAGTAAATATTTTCCTCCAACGCGATATTTTGCTTTGCTGTCCTTTCTTCTGTTCCGCCGTCCATTCAGACACAGGAGGCGCTCCTTGGAAGCCATTTTCCCAGACATTAATCACATCCAATGCGTTGACTTTCCTGCCGTGAATTTCGCTTGGAAGCCTGAATACTGGTTTTGCATCTTCAGTAAGCCCTGCCTCAACAACAACAGAATCTGATTGCTTCTCGTCGATGAATAGAATAATCTCGTCTAACGTGAACAGCTTTCCGTTTGGCTTAGTAACAGCTTTGATAAAGTCATTAGTTCTATCTTCAAAGTGTGCGTTATAGTAGTCGATAACTCTGTGCCATTTTGAAAATGCAATGGGATTGCGCATGAGCAGTCCTTCATCCCACTGACTACAAGGCGGAAATGAATAGTTATTGCAGCCAAATGCTCTTAGCAAGTCTAAAATTGTGAAATTATTTGCAACGAGTTCTTCCATTTCAAGAAAGGATCGACGCGGACTATTGATATCTCCCGTGTCTTCACGGCAAAAGCAATCAAAGAGCATTGTGGAATTGGTGGTGTTTGGTACAGTTGCCTCAACATCAGTTTGCCTTCTGCTGAGGAAAGATGAACTTCTCTCAGCTTGTGCATTCGTCACCAGCCTTTCTACTAAGTCGCTGGTGATGAGAAGCCGCTGCAGCGCTCTGGATACCGTTGTTTGTAGTGAGTTCAAACGTCGTTGGATCAACGCCAAGTTGTGAGCTACGCTCAGTTCAGGCATGCCCCTCAAATTATCCCCTGAATAAAAACGACAAAGGAAATTATTGATCATGACAGATGGGCTGACCGTTGAGAAATTGTATCGAAGACGAGCGTGAATAACTAACCTTGCGTAGCCCTTGTTTCATTGTGCTGAGAAGGCCAAAGAACTTCCTGGCGAAGAAAATAGCTATTTTCGTGCAAGTCTCGTAGGTCAAGAAGGAATCTAGACATACCTAAATGCGAGAATTAAAATTGAAGCTGAAACAGTAATGACCTATAAAAAGCACAAAAACAATAATTGCTGTAATTGAAAAGCAAACTAATCGAGCCTGTAAATGATACCATGGACAGGAGCAGATTACAACTTCCAGTCGGATTGTCCATCGTCTGGTTTAATCGGTTTCCAAGAAACTCAAGCTGCCTATTACGATATCGAACAATACTTCCCGGATGTATATTTTCACTATGAATGAAACGACAGGTCACATCTCAAACCAGTTCTTGTTGTTGATTGACTAAATGCCGAGTTTGCTTCAGGGTATGTAAATTAATGTCTGTTGCCAGTTGTACCAAGGCATAGTATTTTGACAACACAGCCATCATGTTTATGGGATGCCATGTGAGACATTCAGTATGCCAAGATCAAAACAATTCGCTATGCGCAGTCCCACTGCATGTCGGTATACAAGTGAGTTGAACTCTGCCAATGGTGAAGACGTCAGGAAATTTCTTTGTTTGAAACGCAATCAGCCGCACTCTTCCCAATGCTGGTCAATTTCAGGGATTATTCTTGGCTGTCAAATTGCAGATTTCAGCTCAAAACCACGTGCCTGAAAATAAGTGCATCCCGTCATGCATTGGGACTGCGCTTGGTCCATTGACTGCGACTTATGTTTTCTTACACACATTTCATGTCTATTTACGCATACAGCGTGTTTGTATTATTATTATTATACTGCAACTCGGAACTTTTTAAATTTCTTTAATAACAAAAGTCGAGAACACAGCATGAGCAGCTTGCTGTTACGCCCTTACCTTATACTGGCAAATTGAAGCATACAAGTTCTGCTGAAAAGACACCCATAACTTGACAGTTATTTCAAAGTGCATAAAACTGGCTAAAGTATCAAACTTATAAAGGGATTTTCACAGCACGTTGGTTACATATCGGAAGTATTTCTATCCGAAAATTTTCAAAATATTGAGTTTGATAAATATTACCAGAATCTCAAATATGATACCCACAAATTTTTAAATTATGTTGGAAAAGGTGCCAATAAAGAGTGGTACATAAACGTTTAGCTCGCATATGGAAGCTTCCCGCGTGGTTACCAGGTTTGTACTGAGCAAATGATGATTATGACTCTTTTGTCCCAATCTATATTCCTCATGACCCTCAGATGATGTCATATGCAAGTTGCTCGGCGGCAGGCGTCTACGATCGCTGATCCTATACAATTACAATCTACATATGTACTTACTGAGCCTAGAGGTCGAGGCAACTTCATGGTAGCTTGCGTGCCGGGCTTGCGTGCCTACTTGGGGCAGATAAAACTTGAAACTGACCGAGCAAGGCGATCAATTTCCAGCAAGCGTGCAATACATGATCGTCACTAAAGAACATCGCCTTGCTTAACATCTAGCTTGTGGATCGTTTTGGGTTTTCTAGCAGCAAGTCATTGTCAATATCAAGTGGATTGCATTTGACAGCACAAACTGCACAGTTATACATCAATCAGTTTCACACCACGCAAGGGAATAGCACAACTTCGATTCACACAATCGGGGGTGACATACTTGTGACGATGTTGGGTAGTATTGTCGCAGAAGGAAATTGATCAGAGCTTCAAAGTGGAGATGAAGACAGTCATTTGAGACCTGGCAGTCCAAGAGCAGCTTCGGCGGCATCCAACTGTTATGACAATTAGACAAAATGTTGAATCAAACAGGGATTGAGACAAAGCCTTTCCGGTCGTTCTGTCTTCTGCCTCATTTAAGGCCCCCACCACGGTGGGCTGATGAAATGGACTTTACAATAGTCGTGCATATTGTAAACACAAATTTCAATAAACAATTGAGTAGTGCCGACAGCGAGACAATCCTCTGTCTACTAATTATGGGTTCGTCTTTGGTCACTGCATTCCAAAAATGTTTATTGTGGCATAAGATTATGTCATGCCTGACAGGTTCATGTGTTTACATGTCTACAGCTCACCAACACGCCATTCACATGAGGCCGAGTATGTCTGGAACAGCTTAGATCGGCTTAGATTACATAGATACTGTATACATGTGGTGGTTGGATCTAAATCATTGCATGTCTCACGAGTCAAGAGCTGACAAAGACAAGACAATCGGAGATGTCTCATTTTCAATTCCAAAGTGTTAAAGGGCCGAAATTTCCATTTTTCATTTGGATTACCGCTGAACCTTTCGAATACTTCATAAAATCATCACAATTGTCCCCGGAGTTACTGCATTTTTCTCAAATTGTTTACCTTTTATCACCACCAAACACTTAAACATTGTGGAGATTGGACTCTAGCGCGCATTCTTCGTCCGTAGCGTATATAACCCTTGTAACTAACTATTCTCTTTGTCTGTTACGTGTCTCACTTGTTGGTTGTGACAAGAACTTAGTCTAGCTCAGGTCTCGCTAACCTCTCGGTCTAGTTTGATGTGTCTAAACCACTTTGGGAATATCACAATAATCACATAGCGCAGTGGAAAGGATCTCACTTACTTTTCACTAAGTTTTTCCCTTTCACTTACAACTTACTTTTGCTTGCTTAGGCACTACAAAGACCTACAATTTCACAGATATTGAAGTGTATGGCTATGACGGCGTGTTGAAGTTGTAAGATGTTTACGAATCTCCAGAACCCAAACAATGACTAGATCGCAACATTAAATAAGGAGGATAAAACGGGAAGAAGAACGAGCAGACATCATCAGTTATTCGCAATGGCTAATTGCATATCGTATCAACAACTTGTTTGTGGGACATGAGTATTTCAATAGGGTGCATACAGCTGACAGCATTTTGCGTGCAAGGGGAAGAATATGCCACCACAAAGCAACGAAGGCGAACGATAGAAGCACACCGCATGCACCATAGTAACCATCTAAGCGGGTCTCTGGCGACTATACTGCATCACGTGACCGACAGGCGATTCTCGCCAGCCCACTTTTTCATAGTTCTTATAATGNGTACTCCACTTGCGGGTTGGAAGTGTTGCGTAACAGCTGCAAGACATCGCGAAGCGTCTCTCTGAAATGTAAAAATAAAAACAAAGCTGATCTATAGGAACACAAACGGAACATGGCCTTCTTTGTCGCGGCAGGAGCCTGACATAGCACGCACGGCGTACTTGAGAAGCTTTATACATTCCACAGTATGGGAACTAGCAAGACAAATGACCTTATTAGACTGCACACATGGCTAACGGGTTCAATTCTGTGTTTTATTCTGGAGACTGATATAATGATGGTAAGTGTACTTACAAGACAAATACTAGTTTCCTGGTTCTTTGAGATCCATGCTTATACCACTGCCGTGCTTTCCTCTAAGAAGAACTATTTTCCATGCTCCCTTAGCACTTTTACATCAAGTACTTGTAGGTAGGTAGTCAATACGGTAGTTTCTGTTGGGGGATAATTGGCGTCACATCTCGACTGACAAGAGGCCGTATAAGAGCTGAAGTTCTACATACACGATACAGTGGGCCATACTTAGTGTAGTTCGTTCTCCAGCAGGCCTGATCATCTTNCTGGGGACTATACTGCATCACGTGACCGACAGGCGATTCTCGCCAGCCCACTTTTTCATAGTTCTTATAATGTACTCCACTTGCGGGTTGGAAGTGTTGCGTAACAGCTGCAAGACATCGCGAAGCGTCTCTCTGAAACGTAAAAATAAAAACAAAGCTGATCTATAGGAACACAAACGGAACATGGCCTTCTTTGTCGCGGCAGGAGCCTGAAATAGCACGCACGGCGTACTTGAGAAGCTTTATACATTCCACAGTATGGGAACTAGTAAGACACATGACCTTATTAGACTGCACACATGGCTAACGGGTTCAATTCTGTGTTTTATTCTGGAGACTGATATAATGATGGTAAGTGTACTTACAAGACAAATACTAGTTTCCTGGCTCTTTGAGATCTATGCTTATACTACTGCCTTGCTTTCCTCTAAGAAGAACTATTTTCCATGGTCCCTTAGCACTTTTACATCGAGTACTTGTAGGTAGGTAGTCAATACGGTAGTTTCTGTTGGGGGATAATTGGCGTCACATCTCGACTGACAAGAGGCCGTATAAGAGCTGAAGTTCTACATACACGATACAGTGGGCCCTACTTAGTGTAGTTCGTTCTCCAGCAGGCCTGATCATCTTACCTCGGCTCATGGCGGGCGATGATCATTTGAAATATGCCGATGCAAGCACCGCGCTTTCCTTCCCAATACTCGGGATTAGGATCCAGTCTCTCCAGGACATCGAACGCTTTTGCAGCGTAGAAAAACTGTCCCATCTGCAAAAAACAACACCAGCCAAGTTTAATGCTGCATAGATTGTACACAAAAGAGATTAAAAGGAAGGCTACAGAGCCACACTACTTTATCTCAGAATAATCTGCAATAGTCTGACTGCCTAAAAACCACTGCGATATCTGCATGCTTCTAGTTTCTCAAGGAAATTTGATATTCCATTTGCAATCAATTTACAACAGCAAATCAACCATAACAGTTCAATTCGGTTAATCGTACAGGTGTACATAATATAATCATTATATATTCTGGGAACACTACCCTGCGTAGACCGGCTTGAAGTCATTTTAATTTGTAAATAGGAATTTTAAAGTAGTAATTAGAGGAAAATTTTAGGTCACATTCAGACAATTTTATAGAGTAATTTGTATCGATTTTCATGTACTTATTGTATAATGTATATCATTTTCCCGGATGCTCAATTGAATGAAGATTCTAGTATACATCATTATTGAACACGGTCATCATGTGATTAACGATACGATACGGGTTTTCCTATTGTACGATTACATTGGTGGCCATCTGCACCTTGTAACAGTCGTTGGCTATGAGCTGGAGCAGACTGAACGACTCTGACGATGTCTCCATTTTGAGGTACATATCCCACGCCAGCTGAGCTTTGCGATTCATGATATCTGTAAGAGAGCGAAAAGTGTAAGCTGCAGAGAAAACAATCTGTTTAGTTAAAGTAGCTGCTAAATGGTTACAAATATAACAAAGGGCAATTATAAATTACGATCATACAATAACTACGTTGGTGCAGAAAAAGGGGGTGGGCGTTGTTTAACCTGCAATGGTATGCGGTGCCTAGCATCCTATTCCATTCGGCACGGTTCTGCATCACGGTGGATGCCTTCTTTACAGGCAACGACATAGCTGCAATGTCTTCCCTGCACTGCTCCATGGTGATGATAGAATTATATATGTCAATACGGTGATTAATGCGGGAGGTTTTCATTAGCTCAAATTATGCTTATCGCATCAATCTGAAAATAACTGTTACAGATTGTTGAATTATTTCGCCGTACATTGTCTAACTGTAAACGCACGCTTACCTTGCTAAACTTATTAAAAGCTAAAAACAAGTAAGTTATGCCGAACATCAATGCGAGTAGGACGATTCTCGCTAGTTTCACGCGTAACGCCCATAGTAGCCCATTTTCCCCCAAACCAGTAAGCCCAATGTCAGGACGTTTAACCATAGTTGTTATAATAATAGTATGGTCCACTGTCTCATGCGGATTTAAGCGGCAGCTTATTTCCTGGAACGTGATAGCTATTAGCTTTAAATAACTTTGATAGACTTACGACATCTAGCAAGCCAGCTGATGTAGCAGTAATCATTTCGAATCTTCTCGTTTTGAATTAGAAGGAACACCTGCCAATAAAAAAGGACGATGTAAATAATAGTAACCAATAATCAATATATCAAACTAAAAACTAATCAAAATACTGTATTGATTATGATTACGACAATATAAAAAAAAACAAAAAACAACAACAAGTAATCAACTATATCTGCTAACGCCTATTCTAGATCTTATATAACCCGAAATATTTGTACTCGCGCGACCGTGCCCTTCTTTTGCAAGCCTACAAAATATATGTCAGACCATTGTTGGAATCGTCATCCCTTGTTTTGAATCCCTGTCTACTGAAAGACATCAGGCTTCTTGAAAGAGTACAGAAGAGCTTTACAAAATTAGTCTGTCATTCCAGTGACAGACACAATGATAGCTACACTGCACGATTGGAGTTTCTCGATATGGGATCACTTGAAATAAGACGTGTCAAAAGTGATCTGCATGTGATGTAAATCTAGTTGATTTTGAAATGAATCCATTTTGTAAGTACTGTATGATATCAACAAATTAATATTCCATGCGTGGATAATTCGCTGTGACGGGATCCATACCTCCTCTGCCTCCTTGAAATTGCCAACAGAAGCCTTGGCTTGCNCGCAAAATTGAAATTGAAGTTGTCATCGTTGTAGAAGTAGTTCTGAAAGAAATGACAGCAAAATAGTTCGCATGAGACAGGAGTACACGTGATCGCGTTGGAACATCGAATTGAAAGCAAACATTAAAATATATAAATTATGAAATACTGTATAAATCACATTTTCTTATTTTAGTTGGTACTGTGCTATTAATTAGTGGCAAAGTTGCCAACACATCATCAACCTTCTACCATTACTAGCAACAAATTAAGACATTTTAAAACTTTATGTAAATGATGCAACTGACTCACTTTGATTGAATTCAGGTAAATGAGGACGTCATCGAATTGCTTGAGTAGAAAGAAGCAAGATGCCATGCACTGTCTGCCATGAATGGTATCTGATGATAGCACAGCAGACATCGAGTGATACACAAGCACAATATTCATATAAACATTATAATAAACGAAGAGAACAAACCAATAACGGAAAGATATATGAATTGATCTGTATTCCAAGAATGCAGTGGCCACAGCAGCCCAGGTGACAAAAAAACACAGTAGGAGCAACCTCATAGATTTCAAATCTCAGTAGCGAACATGCCTCATCACTATTCACACTTATAACATTCCAAACAATTATACAAGAAAAATTATAACTAATCTTGTTTCTGACTGCAATTATCGCTGAGCAAATGTCCATACTGTATGTGGGAATCCCGGTCAGTATAGGCAACAGAGCCGCTGGAAATATTGCCAGGGATATATGCATTAAATCTTGTAATACATTCAGTTATCATTGCTATTAATTAGGTGAAATACAGTCAAACCTGTGTTACGCGACAATCCAAAACACCACTGAAAAGTGGTCGCACAACACAGGTGATCGTTTAAGACAGGTATTTGAGTCACCTTGCTAAGTCAATAAAATCCCTTCGGGCCCATACTGATAGATCTGGGGTAGAGGTAGCGGTAGGAAGATATATATGGCAAATTTAGTGAGATGCATAGCATAGCGTGTATATGCAATTCATGTGCAGCTAATAAGCATGCAACCAATGATTAACTGCTGGCTTTGCTCTAACTATACCATTCTTCTTGTCACCCAATGATTGCTAAAACTGTACAGCAAACATGCATGCTATGGTACAATGCTAAGCTGCAAACCAGTAGGTTACTAACCACATTCACTTGCAGAGCCACCGACCAGCTGAAAATATTGCTGGGCAATCTTCAAATGCTCTCTCTACAAAATAGCACACATTATTTGAAAAGTGAAAAGGTATGGCTAGCGGGGAGGGAAACCGATGGCAGTAAATTGAACAGAAAACACATCTATTAGAAAACAATGTAACTTAGTCACGTAGTATCAATAACGTACAGCCAAACCTACCCATAATTCATATCCCGTGTCACCGGGAAAGCTTAATCAATGCATTGAAAGACCACACCTATGAATGATTTCGTTTCAATCTGTTATGGAATGTCTCTAGCGACTAGCGAGGTAGTTTAACATTGATAGGGAATCGAGAGGTATACACTGAAATAATCCTCAAAATCATCACCTATTTAGAATCCACAAAACAGAACTCATAGACTGTAACTCTGTTGTAATGGAGCTGATACCATCGAATAAAGGTTATGCTTGCTACTCACTTGTGGAAAAAGTCGATAACACTAGATGAAAATAAACTGCTGGAAACCCGGCACTACTAACATGTAACTTTGTAAGGAAATGCAAGTTAAATACTGCAGCACGGGTGTAAAACATAGGTGGCTTTCATGCAGAGGTAACCAATAACAGATTCTGACTATGCTAGTCAAGCTCAAATAATCAAGTGCAGTGATGTTAAAATTCAAACCAGAAGTGAATCCACCTCTGCCACATCTGACAACACGAGAAGTCTCCTTGAGCTACATTCTCAATATTCTCTTCTTTGATGGAACCCACCTGTCAAAATTAGTGACTTCAGCTAAAGACACATGCCTGTTTGTCTTTTGCATTGTGAAATGCACAATTATTGTAACTAGCAGGTAACTATGTGACTGACTATTGTTTGCATACCGAGTTTTGCTCTTGTCCCATGGCAGCATTGACCACACCCTTCAAAATGTATTCATTTGGGGCTGCTGGTTCCATGTCTTTAATTAGATTGAAGGCCTCTTTGATGTCATCTGCAGAGAGAAATCCTTTTTCAAAAGCATACTCCTGAAAGAACGTTTAGTGGGTCCATACAGCACAAATGTGCTTTCAGGATATATGGTTCTGTAGCATCCCGCTTCCTTTTCCTATGTCAACTCAAATACTTTATTACATTTCTGTTAGAGAGTTTTGTTAGTAGCTACTGTGTTCATTACTACCATCCTAATTGTAATTCCAT
This sequence comes from Calvadosia cruxmelitensis, assembly GCA_900245855.1. Taxonomy (NCBI): domain Eukaryota; kingdom Metazoa; phylum Cnidaria; class Staurozoa; order Stauromedusae; family Kishinouyeidae; genus Calvadosia; species Calvadosia cruxmelitensis. The sequence goes on from OFHS01000272.1 coordinate 12,797, forward strand.
CGTAGTTTTCACACTTAATGTACATATCCTGGCATCAAATAATAGCGAAATTGTGAATCTGGATATGACAACGTGTGTTGCTAATATATTAGAGCCACTTCAGACTTGTTTCCTAGGTAAGTAAGCGGAATGCAAGAACAGAGCTGACTGGATGCAATACAAAAGTATCAAATAACAACTTATATCTTTTAAAATATGCACACATATTGCAGGGAGGAACATTGGAGTCAATCAGTCAGTGAAGTTGACAGCGGCAATCATTGCCAACATTAAAAAGGCTAGCCTGAAGATTACTATGAACCAAAGTAAAATTACATTCAAATACTTAACATGATGCATGGGACAATACTAGTGCCAACATATGATTATATATTATATCGAGAAATAGAAACCTGAACATCTGAAAATGATAAATTCACAAGAAACATATAGAACTACATACACAACTTAATATAAATGTGCTTCTATATATATCCAAGTGTACAGACCCATACAGCTTACTGTTTCGTCTTTAGAAAAGTTGATGGACTATTGTTGAATGGTAATGCCTTGACAGCCATAACTGGTTTTCTCAAGCTACCAAAGATTGAGAGTGAAATGTGCATAAAATCAATCCCATTCTGTCCTCACCTTGTTTCAGATTGTAAACAACCTAAGGAAAAAGCAAAAATTAAAAAAAAAAGAGAAAACTATGTCAACTACTAATATACTAACTAAATAGTTAAGTATTTGTAACAGTATCGAATTGAAAATAACAGTTTGTGGCATTAACCAACTGGATGAACATTAATGGCCCTCACATCACATCATATTGCAATACATAAATATACTGATAAAGCATTGATGTTTACATACTAGGTTGAGCTTGGCTTCAGGAAGAACATCAATCAGTGGAGGGAGCACTTGCAATGCACCTTCTCCATTGCGGAAAACAACCTGAAAATTCAAAGGTTACGTGAATGTACCACCAAATAGTAGAATCACATGTGGCTAGAGATAGGACCTGACAAAGAAGCTGTATCCAGGCTTGCAATACGCACTAGGTAAAGAACAGTGCTAATTAGTGGGTGACACTCTCAATGTGTCATCAGTGCAGAACAACCTTGTAGAACACTGACTATTTCTTTCTATGTGGAGCTTAGCCCTTCATCACAGCAGCAAACAACGCCAGAATAAAGCAGATTTGTGGGAATCTAGGGGAAGACACATCTTTAAACAGTTAATAACGAAAATATGTAGTACAATGATGAACTTATGGAGTGGCGTACATATTCTCCCAGTAACACTGCTATAAAAATCTCCTCCAGTAACATCTATAGACCTCTGTCAAAACAGCAATATGGTAGAATATACTTGTATAGAACTCCTTGTGACCTGGCAGAGGGAATCTCAACATCTTTCCTTCTACTCATTTGCTATTTGTTTACCACAATTGCTTCCCTTTATTTTCTCATATGGCTAACATGATGACAGAATGACTCAGTCTAGCCAAGTGGTGCAGAAAGTAGTTGCAGAAAAAAAATGCAAAAGAGCATAACTCACAAGGTTATGTTTGAGCAAATCCTTGGCAAAGTTAAAGGATGGTGAAGCAGCTTCTTGCAAGGCTTTCAGTTCAGCCTGAAATCAGAAAAGTTGTGTCAATAATCAATCTGGACTGCAGCCATCAGAAGTTATTCCTAACTGCTATACATTTATGTTTCCTCATTCAAGCTATATGCAGGGGTAAGTTATATCCAACACGCACAAAGGGTTCGTCGAAATGACACATGCATTTCTCTTTAAGTGTACTATCTTAGCAGGTGTGTTGTGCGATGATAATAAGGAAGCATCGTGAATAACAATCCAGCATCAATCACTGCTGGACTAATTTGACGTACATGCCTAGGCAATGAAATTCAAAGTCAAAGTCCACACACCTCAGCTGCTTTGCCATTGTACAATTTAAAATGATTGCAGGCCTTCAGGTTGATGGCAACCGCACTGCAACAGTAACAGTCATAATCATAAGATAGCATGTCAATGACATAATGATATAACTGCAATTACATGAAAATGTCTCCCCAACATTATTAAAAGCTGAACGTACATATGAAGGCAATGTTACACATGGACAAATTTAATGATACAATATATGTTTGTCACTCCATGAAACATTCAGGATGTTATGGGTCTGGATAAAAGATTGCTGGCACAAAGCTAGGGAAGGAGCAGTAGTGATGCAGTTGTGAGGCAAAGCTAAACGTGTAACTGTTAATGAATATAGCCCACTAAGCCATTGTGGCCTGAGGAAATGACCTTTATATACATGTGGCCTTTTTGTCCAAGTTGATTTCTATAGAAACTGTTACTTTAGGGTTTTGAAGAGTGGCCTTTATACACATGTGAATGCTCTAGAGGTGGCCACTAATACAGGTTTGACTGTAGCACCCCTCAATAATAAATCCAAACAAAGATCCACAAATATGTTTCAACTGCGAATCTGGGACACCTGAGTGGCAATCATGCATCATAGCTGGTAGATCACACAAATCACATTCCAGTTCAAGGTGGTATCGAGATGGCAACAGAAAGTTGTTTCATTCTAAAAATTTCCATAGTTCACTTACATGACATTTGATTATCACTCATCCAAATAAAATTTAATCAACTGCAGCTCCTTACGTGAGTGCCGGGAAGGACGATTTTTATATAGAGGTATATAAATCTACATTAGCTCCCATATGTCACACAATATTAAACTAAAAACATGCATACTGAGGTTTTAAGGCTTTCTGGAGCACGGTAGTCAAACATTTATGTCCAAAGGGCCATGGTGGCAACCACAGAACCCCATTTCAGAAACTTGCTCAGAAATAAAAGTTGAGAGTTTGCAGGTGTGGTTTGTGTTGATTGTATTATTATAAGCTATGATTATGCACCTATGAAAGAAAATGATTCTCTCTCTAACTCAAGTAAAATATTCAGCTTACACTAAGAAACGACATCATACTTGTGATTTTACAAAGATAACTAAGGTAATTAGGGTGAAAGTGTCTACGGTAATATGGAAGTTGCAAAAGAACGCTCACTAGGGAGAACAGCGGCTCAAAAGGTAATTTAATTCAAGCTCAATTCAGAGTTGTAAATGTGTTCCAAATTCAATTTGCTGTTGCACACAGAGCTTCATCTAATTGACAACTTTTAGCGATCATATCAATTGGATTTGAAACTCACTAATCTGCATGAGTTGAGAACAAGAACGGAAGCCATGCTTTTTGAATTTTTAATTAGGAGACATGCATACGTGATTGTTACAATCCCCATACACTCAATGTACCGACCTGGTCATAACATTATAAAACACTTCATGTAATCTGACACTAAGAGAATAAGAATGCCAACAACAGAACAGTGAAACAGTCTACTGGAGCTCTGGATACTTGAACATTTTGAGTTCCTTCTTCTGAAAACATGGTATCGTTTCCCAGACTAAACCAAGGACATACCACATTACTATGAAACACACAGCAGATTGTGGCATACCTGTCAGGAAATGATTGCAAGTAGACAGAGAGCACCTCCTGTTGAGTTAAAAGTAACAATCATTATCAGTCTGCAATCTGCAGGATGCATTGCATTGCAATAAAATACAGTCACCTGCAGCTATTGAAAATAAGGAGCTACCAATATGTACAAACCTGAGAGACATCAAAATAGTCCAGCTTGTAATAGCACAGAGCAACATATACATTCAAGGCAAGGTAATCCCTAATAAAAACAAAATGAAATATAGCTTTATCAAGTCCAATTCAGCAATGGCCAAATGAATCAATGAATGCATGAATATCTTTTGATCATAATTATATGTATAATAATAAGAGCATTGTATACAACACAATAATGAGAAGAGCATTGTACACAACACTAAACCAGTAGAGCTACAATAGCATAATCATGAAATGGGTCATGTGCCATCTCAATCATTTTCACATTTTTGAAATGGTTTGCGAGTTGTTCCATCCCAAGAAGCAGGATGACAAGATTACGCATACAGTTGGTTGCTCGAAGCACTGGCGCTAATCACCTACACACAGTAAATATTGCTTCCTGTGTGCAACCTGCCATTCACACGGCAGGAACAGCGTTCTAGTGGCTATGAAGCAGAAATTGTTACAAGGAGCACAAGCTGCACAAGAAAACAAAGAAAATGCCTTTGCGTGCATTGGGAAACACACATGGCATTTATTTCAAAATTGTGAGGCTTCGATAAAGTCGAGCTCAATGAAGCAGAAATTGAAGCATAGTAATGATGGCAGAATATCTGGAATATCAGGGCAACCAGGCTGCAAAACCTTGTGGTAAGCATAACTAAACTTGGTGGACCTCAGTTGCCCTTCAATTTCACGGGGCAGATGAGCCAGATTGGCTCCTCAACCAGATCATGTGGTTTTAAATACAATGCGACTCCACAATATTAATAACGATGTTACTAATCGGAGAAAGTAAACTTTCTCTTGGAAATTGCTTGCAATCAGCTTAAGAATCAAGATGGCCTTATATCACTTCTCTTCAGGGAGACAGTCTTAGAGATTATTATTAGTATTTTCAAACTTACTGCTGGGTTCAAAACTTCATTACTTGGCATGCCAGAAGAAAAACTGCTTATGTACAGTAAAGTGGGATGCAGATACAATAATTGAGTTGGATTCTGGAGGTGATTTCTTTTTGCACCATCACAACATTGTACATTAAATGTTGGAAAGTGACATTAAAAGGGCCTTTACATTTTTCTGAGTTGGAACTGCCTTGGGTGATATACTTGCTGTTGTGTACTTTGTAACTAAAACATAATCCACAGGAACTGAGAGCACTAGAAACCATGTTGCTTTAATTAAAATGAGATTTTGGTTACCATGTCTATTAGTACATCAACTTTACGAGCAGTAACTAGTGGATTTGAAATGAGATATTGGGACATAGCCCTCAGTTGTTAAAAGTGGACATCATAACCATTTTTGACGCAAAGGATGCAAAGAAATTACCTGTTGTCCAGTAAGATTCTTTTGTAAACATCAATAGCCTCTTGGTAATGACTCCGAAGATAATGTATAGAAGCCAAACTCAACTGCGACAAATATAAAGGGTCATAAATAGAAAATAGAGAATCATCGGCCATCTATGTAAGCCAGGCAGTTGCATACTGACGCTGCAAGGAAATTTAATTTCCCAAATGATGACAGAAAATGGAAATACATAGAATGCATAGTGTTGTGTATTTATCTGCGCATGCGCGTCTGATGATAACATTCCATAGTGAGACCCATAAAGGGAGTCTGCTCTGCGCAATGACTGGGTTCAACATGGCGCAGTGGATTTTTATTTACTGACGGAGATTCCTTTGCGTTGTTTTATACCACATACACAGGATGACATCCTTACAAACGTCGAAAAATACTCGCGCTGGTTTGAACCCCTTCATTTACGTCGTGCTTTAGATCGTCTTGCATTGACCGTAGTCCGTTTTCAAGCTGTTGATGCTTCGCCTCTAACTCGTACCGAACCGACATTGATGAGTTAGATCTGGCTGTTCAGCGCGCCCACGAGTGCTTGGACAAATATTTGGCCTCTCACTTGGATGTGTTGATTCTCCAACCTGTCGTTGACGATCTCGAGTGCACTGCCCGTCAGCTGTTCGCTCATGCTCACGTGTCCGTGGAGCCGTCCGCTGTTGATTCGAAACAGTGCCCATCCCCTAGCATTTCTTCGCCTCTACCTGCCCACCAGCCTGTCAAGACACCTCCTACCTTGGAAGAAGACATTGACTTTAAACATTTTCTTGATTGGTATGAACTCTGGCTAAACTATACAAAGATCTTAAACTTATCCGCCCAACCACACGATCGCCAGCTTGCGACATTCTGGAGCATTTGTTCGCCTGGCTTTACGCATATGATTAGGTGGGTTCTCAAGATTCCTCGAGATACCACGGATTCTCTCGAGATTCTGTTGAACAAAATACATAGTCATTTGCAATCTAAACGCAATCCAAATGTTGATTGGCAAACATTTCTTTTACTTCGTCAAGATGCCAACCAAGCTGTCGACAGTTACTACACCCTCATGATGGAGTGTAGTGATTATGCCGACGTCGATCATGTCACCCTTGATGTATTACGAACCGCCATCTTTGTTCTTGGCCTTCGCGACGAACATTTAAAAAGAAAGATTTTGGCTAAATCCCCTCCGTTGACCCTGGAGAGAACACTGAAATTCCTCCAAACCGAGGAATCAGCATCTGCTAATATTCGTTCCCTTGGCAACGAAGATGTTATTCCTGTCACTGCCGTTCAACATGCTGACTTACCCCGTCGCATCTCTGTTCCTAAAACACTGCCTTTAGAAGCGCCTTGCCGTCAACAAGTCACCGCCAAAGGTACCGCCAAACTTGGCGCCCCAGATTCTGGTAAGACCATTTCTACATTTCCATGCAAGAAATGCGGTTATATGCGCCACAATGGTCCTGTTTGTCCTGCTGTTAATGCAACTTGCAATTATTGTGGTAATATAGGTCATTTTCTGTCTGTCTGTAAACAATGCTTAACCCAAAATCTGAAGACCAAGTTGTTAAAACTTCTGTGATTCAATTGATGCATGCTGCTGCTATTGGTAAGCTGCCCACTATTGGTGTTCTTGTTAAAGATAAAGGCATTTCTCTCAGCATTGTCCAGGCCATTTCAGACACGGGCGCACAAGGCACTGTTGTTGGTCTTGATTTTTAACTTGTATAGGTAAGGACAATGCTAAATAGGATCAATTTATCATTGAGAATTACGTTGGCGTTGACAATTGTCCTTTGAAACAAGCCGGCACTCTCTAACTTTCATTTGAACTCAATGGCTTGACCGTGACTACTCGTGTCGTCATCTGTCATGACGTTCATGGTCTATATTTATCTCTCGGTGTGTCTCGTGCGTTGAACATCAAACACGAGAATTTCCCCAATCCATTACCTCGTTCGATTTCGTCTGGCGCTGACATAGCCAAATAGACTACCTCTGCTGCCTCCATTGTTCCCATCGATGACGTAGATCAACCGATAGCCGCTCCAATTGTTCCCTTTGCGGAGGTTGTCCAATCCATTAACTCAGCACCTCTTGTGTTTCATCCTGTTGCTCGTCAACAATGGCTTGAATCATTACCTGAAACGCCAACTGAAACTCAGCGCCTCCAGTCGATTGCCAAGCTAAAAGCTGTTGCACCTGCGGGTGACCAACCTTAATCGATGATGCTACCTTTCCTGGCCTCATGCGCCGCACATGTGATGTTTTAGAGCGTTATGTTCGTCATGGCATTACATTAAACGCTGCAAAATGCAAATTTGGCATGCCTCAGCTTGACTTTGTGGGGTTTCAAATTCAGCCCGGTGGCTACACCGCTGACCCAAAGAAAGTCACCGCCATTGCTGATTTCCCTTCTCCCACTAACCGCACTGAGTTGAGATCTTTCCTCGGTTTAGTCAATCAGTTGGGAATGTTTTCGTCCGAAATCAGCATCCAAGCCCTTTACTTAAGTGATCTGTTATCAACTAAATGCGAATTTCTCTGGACCCCAGATCACGAACTCGCGTTCTCCTTGGTCAAACGTACATTAACTTCACCACCCATTCTAGCACAGTTTGATCCGCAAGCCCCCACGTTCTTGCAGACTGATGCGTCTAAAACCAAAGGTCTTGGTTTTGCGTTACTTCAGAAACAGCAAGACATCTGGAAACTTATTCAGTGTGGCTCGCGTTTTTTACAACAATGTGAAACTCGTTATTCCATGGTTGAGTTGGAAGCCCTCGCCATCGTTTGGGCCACCAAGAAATGTAGAAATTACCTTGCTGGTTTGCACTTCACTGTGGTCACAGATCACAAACCATTGCTCCCATTTTCAATCAGTATACAATTGATGTTATTGAAAATCCGAAGTTGCAATTGTATAAGTCAAAATTGGCTAATTACCAGTTTACCCTTGTCTGGAAGAAGGGCAAAGAACATTCTATTCCTGATGCTCTTTCCCGTGCTCCCGTTGCTGACCCTTCACCCGAGGATCTCAACTGCTACAACGTGATGTCCCCTCAGCAAATTGCCGCTTCTCGCTTGCTCAGTGATGATGATGACAACACATTGTCTACCATTCACTGTACTACACCTGTCAGCTCTGTTTCACGCCCTCCTTTGCCCGATCCGTCGTTGGAGGCCATCAAACAACTCGCCCTTGCTGACTCAGATTATCAGCAACTAATCACGGCTATTGATTGCACTTTTGAAGGAAGCTCAGCAAGTACGTCTTCTGTTCTTGCTTACAAGAAAATCTGGCCTGACCTCAGTACCGATGATGGCCTCCTTTTGTATGGCCCTCGTATTGTTGTTCCATGCGTCTCATCAAGGCCTTGTGAGGACAAAGCGTTGTGCCCGCCAGTCTGTCTACTGGCCAAGTCTCACCAATGACCTTACCAATGCCATTAAAGCCTGTTCCCAATGCCAACAATTCCATGCTAGCAATCCGCCAGAGCCTCTCTTGTCTGATCCACTCCCCTCTCGTGTGTTTGAATCTGTTTCTGCTGACTTGTTTGCTTATCACGGTCGCCATTACCTCGTTTATGTGGACAGATTGTCTGGTTTTCCATTTTTATCTGAATGGCGTGACGACCCTACATCGTCTCAAATCATTTTGGTGTTGAAACATCATTTTACACAAACTGGTGTTCCGTCTTGTTTCTGCTCTGATGGTGGCCCTCAATTTAAAGCTAAGCTCTTTACAGATTTCCTTACCCGTTGGGGTGTCCATTGGTCCCCATCTTCACCCTATCATGCCCAAAGTAATGGTCACACTGAGTCAGCTGTCAAGGCTTTGAAGTATCTTCTTGCAAAGACTACCAGTGGTGATATTAAGTCGGAAGAATTTCTTCAAGGACTTCTGGAGTTACGTAATACACCTCGCGCCGAAGGTCGTTTACCATCGCAGTGGGTTTATGGTCACCCCTTGCGTTCGTTGGTACCTGCTCACTACCATTCATTCTTTTTAATCGCTCGGCGCATTCTCTTCTGCCAGTTCCTGTTGGTAATTGTCCTGTTCTCTTACAAGATCCATACACCAAGCGTTGGACCGAGAACGGAATTGTTGTTTCCCGCAATGATCGCGATTATCGTCTCCGTTTGCCTTCTGGCAAGTTGAAGTGGTGCAATTGTCGCTTTCTTCATCCAATTCCTGCATCTACGGCTGATTTATCTGATAATTCGTCGGACACGCCTGCTGATGTCGCCTGTAACACTCCCGCTGATGCCGCTTGTAATATTCCCGCTGATGCCGCCTGTAATATTCCCGCTGATGCTCGCATTTATGCTCGTCGTAGTTCGCGCACACGAGCACCAACTCAATATTATGGATTTGACTAACGTTCTTTTTGGTTAATTTTACTTATATTTTCAGTCAGATCTTCGATGTGATTATAAAGTTAAGCTCCCTTTTGCACGTTCGTTAACTTATAAAAGGGGGAGATGTTGTGTATTTTTCTGCGCATGCGCGTCTGATGATAATATTCCACAGTGAGACCCATAAAGGGAGTCTGCTCTGCACAATGATGCAGATTGTTGTATGCTGGGCATAGAGACTGTCATGTCGTCTAACTGCCCATAATCTCTCTGTATATCGCTGTGGTAAATGACATTATATTTCCGTCCAGTATATACCTACGAGTAGTGATTGACTCAGTTATTACACATAGGTAATATGTCAACTAATACATGGTGTAAGCTGTAGCAAAATATTACTACCCTAACTAGACGATTCCTAAGCATACAAACAATTTGGTTGAATTAATTTCCCAGTTGATGATGAAAACACAAACTACATACCTGATCTTCAATCACATCTTGAAGCCTTGAATGATATTCCATGAGTTTTTTCTCATCACTAAACTGTAAGAAAACAACATTAAAAACATGAGAACATATAGTGAAGATAGTCCACGTATTTCTGTTACCAGGATATCATGGCTGAAATATGACGTGGAGAGCAAATTAGTTGAGGGTTATGTCTGGTACAAGACTATACCAGATGGAACACGTTGTGCATTAGTTGAGAAATCAGCATACGAATTTGAAAGCTTGCGATCGGACACTGAGCTAATAATTCAATTACTGGATCATCACAATCAATCTGGAAATGCAGTGTGATTGTTTATTAAGGTGAACCCATCTTGTTTCATCCACTTTTTGACTCACGGTTACTATGGTAACACGTGGGTCAATGTTGTGGAGGGAGAACATTTTTCATTTTTTTCTTCTTCTGTGAGAATTTTGGTCGCACTACTACTACTACTACTACTATAAACATTATTTACAACAAAAAATTCGTGTAAGTTGTAAAATGTCATCACAATTACAGTTNAATCAGCATACGAATTTGAAAGCTTGCGATCGGACACTGAGCTAATAATTCAATTACTGGATCATCATAATCAATCTGGACATGCAGTGTGATTGTTTATTATGGTGAACCCATCTTGTTTCATCTACTTTTTGACTCACGGTTACTATGGTAACCCGTGGGTCAATGTTGTGGAGGGAGAAAATTTTTCATTTTTTTTTTCTTCTGCGAGAATTTTGGTCGCACTCAACTGTGCTTATGCAATGCCATAGTCTCGTTTCAGCTTTACACTACACTTAGTTATATCAATGATTTAATCGGACGTGGTTACGTCGTCTGATAATTGCGCATGCGTAGTGATTGCCTTGGTTGCTGTTCACGACTTGAGTTTAAAAAGCCTTTACTTTGTTGTTGCTCCAGTTTTGTTTTGCTTGAAGTCAATTGAAATGTACGGTTCTACGGACCCCTTGCAGGATTGTGGCATTCAAAGAATAATTATTCAATTCAACTAGTTTATGAATAGAGGAAGCACCTGAGCAGTTGCGATGTCATTGTGTTGCACGGTTGATCCTCGTATTGTGGTTCAATGCAACGTGGTTCGATCATGGTTTGGTATTGTTCGCTGTGCTCAGCTTAGTTGGATGTTTTTGAAGATCATGATGACTTAGATTTGTTGATCGGAGAGAAAGAGTATAGTGTTATTGTACAGTTTGCGCTTAGGCACTGGAGGAAGCTGTGAAGTGTCACCTTGGCTAATTTCGCTTGCGCATAGTTATTAGGGTTTGCGCTTAGGCACTAGAGAAAACAGTAAAGTTTCACCTCGGCTGATTTTGCTTTTGTTTGTTTGTGGTTTGCGTGTTGGATTATTGCCTGAAGTTATTTCGTGTTTGCCCCTCGACATTCAACGATGTGGTATGGTCTGTGCTGACCGAGGAGAGTGGTTTGTGTGCTTCTCACATTAAAGTAAATCTTCTCACTACAATTTTTTATAATTTATTTGTTGCAGGTGTAAATCTATTTATTATGATATACTAATATTACAAGCATATACGCCGTGAGTCAGCTCGTAGAACATCTATGTTTAATTTGAATACCACTTTTCCAATGCTGTGTTTGCTTATGCTCAACATCAAATTAGCTGGCATGAGTCTTGAAGGTGCCCCAAGAATGGCAGATCACGAAATGTATCACAAACCAACACAAGCAAAACTGGTTGGATGCACTAGCGCTAAACACATGAGATGAAACTCATGATCTCTTATATTTGCAACAATGTTTTACCTAATACTTTGTAAATGCTCTCCCAAATAAACACGCCTTTAGCTTACGGGATGACCATGATCAGGTTTATTTCCTATTTCTTATCCTTATAATTTAAATAACAAAGCTGTATTATAACTTTTTATCTTGTTGTGTTTGATTGTTGATTTGTTGTGATCAAAATAAAATATCTATCTATCTATGTTTCCAATAGAAGTTATCAATTGACAAGAAAACCGTTAAAGTAATGTAACAGCAACTTTAGGAAACCGTGGGAACCTAGATCAGACTCACTTCTGCGATTGTACAACAATACACTACTACACGGTCTATGCTATACTCAGCAGAAACTAAAACAAACCTTATGAGAAAGATGAAATAGCAACCTATTCTTCAACTTGCTGTCTGGCCCTAAAACAAAATTAGCAAAGCTGAATGAATAATTATGTTTCTCTGACTCATGGCTACAATAAGTTAGTATCCATACATCAACAGAAATCATATACAGACCACACCACAATGTCATTACCTTTTTGCGTTGCTTTACCAGCTTCATCGTACATTCCAAGCAAAAAGTAACAGCATGCTAAGTTGCACCAAACATCAGCAGGGCAGTCGTGCAACTGAGCTAATGCTTCATACTCCTAAAATTTGAAGTTAAGAGATATAATATCATCAATCTGGTCAATGTAATAATACTGCTGTTATGTGGCATAGGTACTGCATTTATTACAAATCAAATTACAACATCTGCAATGGAACATTACCCTGCTACTAAATAAATGAACATATATACAGTAGAATCTGCTTAATTCGAAGTGCCAACGGACCAACAAATACACTTTGAATTATGTGAACTTCGAATTAGAAAACTGCAAAGAACAATTGATTTCCTATGAACAATGAATTTCCTATGAACAATAGGGACAAACAATAGACTGTAAATATGGAAACGACGAAAGTGAAAATTGATTTATCTATTCAAATAACATCCTTCAAGGATACTGCAATTCGTGTTGTTACTACAAAGGTAATCTGACACCATGTTTATATTCGGCCTGTCAGTTGGATGAATAGAACGGAGAAATGAAGCATAAAGAAAGGAATGCGGCAAAATGATGATGTCGCTATTATTACGACTTCGAATAAGAAGATGTAGAATAGCCCCACATGTCGAACTGACCCTTGTCGATTGTTATTTTGAAGGGACCGAAAAATCCTTTGAATTAAAGGAAATTCTTCAAAATTCGAAATAGAGATACAATGTAACCTCATTATTATCACTATGTTTTTCCAGTCAAAAATCATGATAACAAGCAGGTACAAATAGTTGGTTCAGACAGAGCTTGGTTCTCAAAGTGAAGTGATCTTAAGCGGGGAATGATATCAACCGAGCTGATATTAACAGGGTTACATTGTATTCGAATTCGGCAGATTCCACTGTATATCTTTTTTGCAGAGAATCTAGCAATGAACATAAACACACTGAATAATATTGATCAGTGCATGTTCAGGGATATAGCTACACTATAAATCCAAAACCATGTGAAAAACATGTGAATTAGAAAACAGTGTGAAAAACCATGTGAAATGGGCACTTTTCACATGATTTTCACATGGATTTCACATGGTATCGGTTCATAGTGCTAGTCCTTCTCTATTTACAAATGAAACACATGCAGATGGACATCAACATGCTACGGTTACCAGAGGCCAAGAAATCATCACCCTTAACATCGCAATACAAAACATTACAACATATGAAGGTTTCATCGAAACCGCTGCGTTGCAACATAGATTTTTTGATGTAGGTCAGCAATCAGTACATGTCAGTCAAGTGATAATCTCTCATCATTAGTGATCGTGTCAAGTTGCTGTGTGGAAAACTGTAAAAATATACCACACTATGCATTTGCAGAACAATGACATAGTGATACATTTTGTACATGTAAATTGTCCGGATGTATGATTGCAATAATGGTTGCCTTGTTCATCGTAGAAGCATCTCTCTGCCACTGGAGAACTAGCAATTGCCAAAAGAAGCTAACATTCAGTTCACCCTGTCTACCATGACATGAATTTCTTGATAAAACATCTAACTCTTTGCATGGTTCAATTCAATTGACACTCTTTTGTTCAAGATCAACTATCATTGGATGAAAATAAAAGAAAATTTTTTCACTTATTTTCCTCTCATTTGTTGTGCTAAGGTCAGGAGTTGAATCCTGCTTTTGCTTATTGGAGGGTCTGTTCACAACTTCAAAATCTGTGTGAGCACTGTCATCTCTCAAGTGACTCTCTACCTTTGCAATTCTCCATCGTATGGATATTTCTTCAAATGAACAATGAACAAATTCCTGTATTTTCATTGCTGCCTGCTATGAGAACCGGTCTCGGCTTTAAAAACGCTTCAAACTTTGTGATCATCAGAGTTGTATTTTGGTAAATTGACAAAAATTATGCATCTGAAAATAATCACAGCGTCAAATTGATCAAGAAAAATGGAAAGTGCAATAAGTTTACAGCATTCAGATGTTGTGAAAAAATAGGCTAGGGTCTTGAAAGGTGCGACCGATTCCCTTTGAAGCCATCACTATGGAGAAAATAACAGTGAAGACCAAACCCATGACCATTTCGTGTGGTCCCTAAGTCTCAGCGGTCACCTGAATTTCTGTGAAATGGATATTCAAATTTGAAATATGACAACACAGNGTGACACACTAGTGTGTGATTCCCACGATCACAGTGGGGGGCGACCAATTTTCCCACGGTCTGAATATGAATATGAAGTCAAAAAATGAAAAATTTTCCCCTCCACAACATTGACCCACGGGTTACCATGGTAACCGTGAGTCAAAAATGAGTTTGCATCAAAACAGCTTTACAACATACTCGTAGAAGCACGGAGGAATTATACTACGTAATAATGTGACATTAACAGGCATAATATTAACCAACTATAACTAGATGTTAGCGCTGATATTGAACCTCATTTTCATGTAACCTCCTTATGATAAAGAACACTTCAAGTATGGTTTGAAGTACCTACGATATAGTCATTAGCATTATTATTTCATATTTAACCACGTAATTGCTTTGTTTTGTATAAAAGGGAAAGTTAAACATAGTTTGATTGTGGATTCTGCTCTCACTATGAACTGATACCATGTGAAATCCATCTGAAAATCACGTGAAAAACCATGTGAAAAGTGCCCTTTCCACAAGGTTTTTCACACTGTTTTCTAATTCACACATTTTTCACATGGTTTTTAACATGGTGTTTGAAATTTCACATGGTTTTTCGCATGGTGCTTCCCATTTCACATGGTTTTCACATGGTTTTGGATTCATAGTGTCTGGACGCCAGCAGCCACTGAGGTGCCCGGAGCCATGCTTTGTTATCAAGAACACTATCACCGTAGTGAGCATTATGTTGTATTGAGATGTGACTAGATTCAGTTATTGTTGAAGAAGTTTTGTTAGTTTGAAGACAAGTTTCATTTCTTTGGCTCTTCATTGATTGGGCTCTACTAGTTTAAAGCTATCCGACATTTCATGTTTGGGTCCAACACTAGAGTAAGGGTCCAAAGGAGCATGAAGGTGATACTCAATGTATGTCAAGACAAAGGCTTAAAACAGGAAGGCCCCTGGTCATACCAACTGTAAATTTGGCACAGCAGAGAAAGTAGTAACTAGTATTGGATCTAAAGTAGCCCCATCCCAAATTACTCACAACACTGATTCACCAATAATAATTTACCGCTAATAAATTACCTCCATCGACTTTTTGTATTCACCAAGATGGAAGGCACAATATGCAATCCACATAGCCTGCAGCACTGTCTTCTCGCCGGCATGACGATTAAACTGGAAAAATAAAATTAACAAAACTATAAGCGTCAAATCCAAGCAACATTGATGAAATATAAGTCTACTGACAGACATAACGTAATCACCAGGCTTTGGGAAAAAAGGTAACCCCCATAACCTAGGTTTTAACTTGAAGTGGCATTTTCGGCCAATTTAACCTTTTTGGCATTTTTCAGGGATTTTTTTGCCTACAATACTTGACTATTT
>OFHS01000272.1:39397-49818 GCA_900245855.1 Calvadosia cruxmelitensis
AAATAACTGCAAACACAGTCTTCAATATGGTGAATCCAACCTGAAAGCGTTTCGATTTTCCTTGAAAAGCCGCAACCAGGTTGTGCAAACGGCCGCTTCTGCGAACGATTCATCGCTGAAATTCACAGAACCATTTGTGAACTAAGTGGTTCCTATCCTATTCTGCCCCATTCTCCTTGTCTCGTTTTACAGAAGCCTTTCAAGCTGATCTCTCCGTGTTTCTGGAATGGTCTGCCACTTGGCAGCTTAATGTCGCCGCACAGAAATGCTCGGCACTATATATCGGTGCAAACAACCCACAAATCCGTTATGCTTTAGCAGATTGTCATTTACCGCGGATCAACGACTGTGTCCGTGATCTTGGAGTGTATGTGGCTTCTACTCTGAAGTTTTCACGGCACTGTTCTATCATTGCATCAAAGGCCTTTGCTATCTCCCACTATATCTTACGTTCTATGCATTTCAATGACCCTACCCATCTGATAAATGCATACACAGTCTACGTTCGACCATTAATGGAGTATGCTACTCACACTATGAACTGATACCATGTGAAAACCATGTGAAAATCATGTGAAAAACCATGTGAAAAGTGCCCTTTTCACATGGTTTTTCACACTGTTTTCTAATTCACACGTTATTCACATGGTTTTTCACAAGGTTTTTCACATGGTGTTTGAAATTTCACATGGTTTTTCACATGGTGAATCCCATTTCACATGGTTTTCACATGGTTTTCACATGGTTTTGAATTCATAGTGTCAGGTCTACTCAACGCATCTCCACAAGGACATTGCTGCTCTTGAACGTGTTCAGCGATGCTACAAATCACGTGGACATGTTGGATATCTCGCTCGATTAAGAGTGTCTCGGACTGAACACTTTGGAGAGCCGAAGAAAAATTCTGGATTTATGCTTTTTGTATAAAATTGTTCATGGAAAGTTGCAGCTCGAATTTCCTCCAGATTTCGAAATACATGCAACGAACACTAGAAGCCACTCAATGCAAATAAAACTTAAAACTGCCAAAACTGACATTAGGAACAATTTCTTTTTTCATCGTGCAGTTCGCATGTGGAACACGCTTTCCTCGAAAGTAATAGAATCTAACTCCGTGTTTTGTTTTAAACGCCAGTTATTTAATGTTGTTAATAAGTTACTGACCAAATTTAAAATTGATTGTAAAAATTATATTGTAAATGCTATGCAGTAATTAAAGTCCATCCTGTACATATTTTTTCTTCTTGTACAATTTTTATACCTTCAATTTCTGTATTACATTATTATAAATTCTGCTCCATGTAAAAAAGTTATACTGTAACTTATGGATTTCAGAGGTTTAGTAAAGTCACACACACACACACACTGTAATTAGCTTGAATCCATCCATGTAGTATTAGTGCACATTTTATATGCCTTGCCTTCTACATGTGTATTCTTTTGGAAACTTTCCCAATAAAGACATATGATGATAGGTGCAAACAAAAGCTGATTGATTCGCCATTAATCGTCCAGACAGTTGCCATAGCAAGACAATTTTGAATTCGATAGGAAGTACTTCGTATTTGCCTGGCGCTTGCAATGGAAGGCGTGTTTTGCAAAGTGATCGTTCTTCGACTTCGATCTCTTCAACTATCGTTTAACTCAAAAAGCGTTAAAATGAAAACGTAGTTTTTTTCAGAGTAATCGATTACAGAACATGGTAATCGATTAATCGCAATTCCGGATAGTAATCGATTAATAATCAATTAATCGATACTCGATTTGGAACAATCAATGCGTGCATTATGCTAATCAGATGAGAGAGCTAACTATACTTTAGTCTGAGTTTGTATTTGAAGGAGACCAGTTTTGGTTAAGATTGAGTCACATTTCTACCAACACTACATGTTTGCTGCATATACGAGTGGCATCGACATCGATATTGTCTAACTTGACATTGTGATCCACCACAATTGGCGCTCGATATGGATAAATGGAATCTTACTTTTTGAGAAACCTGAAAAAAGCAATGGCTTGTTGTGTTCAACATTATGCGTGTGAACAATGGAAAAATGGATTGAAAAGTAGACGGCAAGGTTGTGTATGGCAAGAGCTTTTTCTGGAGAAATGCAACTCACAAGCTCTCGTAAAGGTATCGCGACTACTACACATGAAAGACCAGCTGGCGCGTTACGAATACAAGAATCTCTACTAGTCTGACAATCCCGCAGATGTACTGGGACATGTAGTGTTTGTGAAGAACATTCACAAAAAAAAATTTCAAGAAGGAGTTATTGGATTTGCTGCTACGAGAGCTTGCCAGAACCGTGTTGCAACTAATGGGGCATCTCTGTGGTTTTAAGCTCCTGGACAGTTACTTGGAATCGAGTATGTCTCCTGTAGCTGACATCAACTCGTTTACTCCATCCTGTCTTTCTTCCCTATCAGCGGTTCATCATCCTTGCCTGAATTGTGCCCATCAGCATGAATCTAGTAAATGTCCAGTGTATGGGAAAACCTGATTCCATTGTAGTAAGGCCAATCATTTTATCCACTGTTTCCGCTCTAGAGATAGTTCTCCCTTTGCCTCCGTCTGTCGGAACCCTGAACGCCGAAATCCATAATGGCTGCTTGTGCGACTGAAAACATTGCGTGCTTGATCTTGGTCCTTCGCGAGATTTGGCATTACTGTTCCTGCTTTTAGTGACTTCTGCATAGCATAGTTACAACAATATGGCTCGGATATCAAAGAAGAAGCAAGGCAAAAGCTTGCATGCGACCAGGATGTTGGAAAAGAAGCAACAAAAACGAGATCAGCGTGAGTATTTTTATAATTTCGGCTCGGCCTGTACCATGTGTAATTTGCCTTATCCGCCTGTCCAGAGAGGCAGGCCTAAATGAAGTTCCGACTAACTAGATTATTGTTACAGGCTTGGCATATTATGTTAACAATATCAGAACTACGAAATTATATCAATATGAATTTAGGTGCATTTGTTTCTGATCTATAAATCGGAACAGAAGAATTTTGCGGAGCCAGTCGCAATACAGTCATGCCAGAGACGGACACTAATATAATGAAAAGCAGAATGTGGTGATTTCATTTACATTTTTGGTGCAACGCAATGACTTGCAATGCTTGCAATATACAACAATCTTTACCACGTTGAATTTCTTTCAGTACCCGTTCCAAATCGCCATGATGAATCACCCTACGAGGACGAGACTGAAAACCGAGAATCAGATGATATTCGATCTGGGACTTCAGGTAAGAGCATGCCTAATTTTGCTTTTGGTTCACTATGCGTTAGTCAATTTAGTTAGTTCATTGTTCTTGTGGATTAAGCTCTTGTATTTATATGTTTTTTTTGCTTTTGTAGATGATGTTGCTGATTTACCAGGTGCGTCAGGTACCCAAGAAGATGTTGAACCTGTTAAAAAGTCAGCATACGAGAAGAAGGTTAAGGAAAGCATTTGCGAAGGAGATCGTCATACATATATGATCTGCGGTGTTGAGCAGCTCAGTGAATTATTTTCGCTCTTGTCCTGTCCTACGTGCCATAGAAATACACTCACCTTCACCGTCGTAAAAAAGTATGGATTTGCTTGCAACAACACTGTAAGATGCAAGTCATGTTCTGAAGAATTCTCGAATATGTCATCTCCTGCAATCAATGCTCAGAGGCATATTTATGATGTCAACAGACGGACTGTGGAAGGATTTTTAAAAATTGGAAAAGGGCACACAAGTATGTCATCATTCTCGGCAGTCATGGACATGCCTCATCTCTCTGCAAATGCGTTCACAACTCACCAAAAGCATTGCATTCAACCTGGTCTTCTGCATCAGCAAACATGCTAGTGGATTCATGCAGGAGAGTTCGTGAAACACATTTACTTCTTGGTAATCCTGATGCTGATGGCATTTTAGATATTGGTGTATCTTTTGATGCCTGCTGGCAAAAGCGAGGCTTCGTTTCCAACTATGGGATGGCTTTTGCAATTGATCTGGAGACAGGACTTGTCGTTGACTACCATTGCCTTGCAAAATGTTGCAGACAGTGCTCATTGAAGTCAGAGAAACTAGGAAAAAACAGTGATGAATTTAAAGACTGGTACGAGCAGCATAGCAGTAGTTGCTCCAAAGATTGGGATGGCACGTCTGGTGCAATGGAAATGGAAATTGCCGAAGTATTGTGGAAGAGGTCGATCTCTAAGAATAAAATGAGATATGCGACAATGCTGTCTGACGGCGATTCAAAATCGTTCTTGAATTTACAAAAGGTGAAGCCATATGGTGATGTGATAATCACAAAAGAGGAATGTGTGAACCATGTTGAGAAAAGGGTTCGGAAAGCGCTCCGTGAAATTAAAAAAAAGGAAAAACTTGGTGGTAAAGGCCAAAGAAAATTAACAGATACTGCCATCACAAGACTGACCCAATTTTATGGCCATGCAGTAAGGACAAACAATAATGGAGACTTGTCGGTCATGACAACTGCCATTCATGCCAGCCTACTGCATAGCAGTTCTTCTGACGAAAAACCAAGGCACATGAAGTGCCCGACGGGGGAGCTCAGCTGGTGCTTTTACAACCGTGCAAAGGCCTTGGGAGAGGTACCAGGAAGCCATGAGACAAACATGCACACTCGCATTTCTGAAGAAGTGCTACGCGCTGTCATGCCAGTTTACGAACGTCTCGCCAGCGATGCACTGCTATCCAGGTGCTTGGCGGGGAAGACACAAAATGCAAATGAGAGCCTGCACAATGTTGTGTGGTCGCATTGTCCCAAGGCTGTGTTTGTTGGAAGAGAAAGGCTGGAGATCCAAGTGTCAATGGCGGTGTGTGCATTTAATGTGGGTGTAAGGGAGAGTTTTGTAATTGCAAGTGCACAGGGCACGCCAACCGGTGAAACAATGATGAAAACAATGCAGCGGAAAGACAAAAACGGGTCAGGGAGAGCAAAAGCAAGAAGACAGAGCAACACAACAAAAGAAGGAAGTACTTGAGACTGAGGAGCATTGCAGCAGAGGAAAAAAGAAAGGAAAAGGAAGGAACATCATATGATGCTGGTGGATTTTGAAGGCAAAACTTTGCGATGCGTTTTCGGACGCTTATGTTTTTGTTGAAACAAACTGCAATAACTTAGGATGTAGTACATCGAATTCAGTGAAATTTTGTGTGGTTGTTCCTCACTAGCCCCTCTAACGTTTTAGGTAAGATTTTGTGGTTAGCTAGATCATGTGTTACATTATTCAATGTTGGGTCAGAGCGAGTGGAAGCAAAAAAAAATCGAAAGTCTTTTTTCTCAGTTTATGTCTTCTTTGTATGCTTAGACTAAATTGGTTTGCACATTTTATATACATAATATGTCTTGGAAAAGGATTGGAAAGTATAGCACTAATGGATTGATAAAACCAGCTTCAATATCAAGCGCCAAGTGATTGCGCTCAAAATCAGAAGTGTAAAAATTTGTAAAAAATATAATTCTCATTCAATAAAAAAATCTTACCTGAAAAGTCTTATATTTATGTCTAGAATAGCCTCTCCAAATTTCACAAAAATCTGTTGACTACAACAAAAGTTATTTTTTCGAGTGGGAAGTCCCCTTAATAGTTTATGTACTTCTGATGTGAGCTAGGCTCACCGGTGCTTGCCAAAGTAGCCTTGTTCTTCGTGGGCTTGATGGCCATGTATCAGACTTTGGCACTCGAGTGAATTCACTCGTACTCGAGTGGCACTTGTGGGTGATTTCTCACACTCACCACTTGGCACTTGCCACTCGTACTCACTGTATTTTATTTGCACTCGCATTCGTACTCGAAAATCAAATGATGTTCTGCAGAATTATTGCACTACATCAATGTTTACTTTGAAGTATTATAATATTATGCTTCTGCCATACATATTTTGACAGCTGCTGCTTAAAAACAATTCAGTAGAGTCTGAGTCACGCCTCTGTTCGATAGAGGTTGCACATTATCAGTGACAGTTATCACTTCAGAGAAATTTACAATTTTACACCTTGTAATTGCTTCCTGGTTCCTATTATGTCTACAAAAACATAACACTCGGGACTTGACTTCCTCTTACCTTTCAGGCTGGAAGGCAATATTGTATCGTAAAGCTATTGAAAGCGCAAATGTATAAGCTGTCAGGGCTTTGGCTGCTACAGTATTTCCCAAATGATGATACATCAAAAATCTTAACTAAATACAATAAGAGCAGTATGCAGACGAGAAATACAAGCTAACGATGGAACTGCTGTAGGCCATTCAGTACGCGATTCGATTCACCGTGTAAGATCTGTCAGCAGACTGTTGTGTATCCTTGTATACGTAAGAAATCTTGCCGTCCCAGTACCGGCGCCCCATTTTCACATAATTACCAAATCTTAACACGTTTCGATAATGCGGACACCAGACTGACACTATTTTCTGTCTTTCACACCATTGCTAAAGGAAACTTAATTGCATTGTCCTATTCAAAATTTCAAATATACGCTAACACCTACGAAGCTTCATAATACATTAAACTGAGCAACCGGAAGCGAATGCCGAATATCAGTTTGTGCACAGAACGACAGAATGCAATTTTCTTCGACATTCGTCATTTGGCAGCTATCCTTACTTCTCGTCGATCGGTCATTTAACATAATCGTCAAAGTCTCAAAGATGTCTTCGTCAGCCGAGCAAAGTGAATTGATTCTGCGAGTAGTCCAGTTTACCTTTGATCTCTTGCCCAGCACGAATTACAAGGCGAAGAAGGTTGCCAAGTGCAAAGAATGCAGCGCAAAGATAACGGTCAGAGGCAATACGACGAGTAACTGGGTGTCACACTTGAAGTAGCACAAACAACGGTAACTATTTACGCATGTGATAAACTTTCGTAAATATTTTCACACTGGAAGATTATTCTAAAAATCGACAGAGAATTTCCGATCTTTTGATAATTCAAGTGAGATCGCTCTGTTTGCTTGTAGATACGCTGATTACTTGGAGTACTGCAAAAACGCTCGGAGTTCTGTGAAATCTGAATCAAATGCGCAATCAATTGTTGGCTTCTTCACGAAGAAAACTGATTATTTTTATGCCAGCAGTCATACCAAACGGCTACAGATTGTGAAGTCAATTGTACTTGACCTGATTGTAGATTCAGCGTTGCCGATCCGCATTGTTGACAAACCAGAATTCACACACTTTAATTGTGAGAACTTGCGACGATAAATTTTCGAAAGTAAGCCGGTAAGTATTTTCTATTCAGTATCCCGTGTCCACACCATTGTCGTGCATAATCAGCACTCTCCAATGTTCCATTGATATGCTACTGCTGGTCTGTGATTGTTTTCTTAGCCTCGAATGTTGTGATCTTATTTTTCTGGCAATGCAAACAGGAATAGTAGTTCACATTGAAGCTGTTGAATGGATAAACCATGAATGTTGTAATAGAAATAACTAACTAAATTGATGAATTCACTATGTGGCTGTAGGCCTACAAGTAGCTACGTCTTATCATGTCATTCAGTATTCGGCTGCTTCATATCTGATGATTTATTTCAATATTTTTGCAGGAAAACAATCACATCGCATCTACAAAGGTATGCATATCAAGCTGAGACAAACTTGCAGAAAGATCTTGTAGCTCAAAAGCATGTATCTGTCACTGTCGATATCTGGAGTGACAAGAGTATGAGAGGCTTCATTGGCATCACAGCGCATTATCTAACTAGCGATCACCTCTCCTTGCAATCTTTGTTGTTGGTCTGCTAAAGGTTCATAGGTATGTACTGTGGTCAATACAATCAATCTTGCTTTTACATGTCTTATTGTGGTAATTATTGATTATTGATCACACACATGAATTATTAATTATTGATCACACACTGGGGAAAACATCGCAGACAGATTTAACGCTGTATGCCAACATTTTGATCTCGAGGAAAAGATCTCCTAGGTTATTACAGACAATGCATCCAACATGAAGAAAGCATTTCAGGTTAGTTATTCGACATTATCAGAATTTAAGATAGACCTGCATAATATTGATATGAAATCTGGCCAATCTGGTAAATATCAAGTACCCTTGTTTCAGTCTCAGCTTTCTATTCTTCTGTTTCTAAATAAATATTTTGATTTTGCGTTCAAGTAGCCTTCCCAAACAGTGTAGAGCCACGATTAGACAATGAGGACCTGTGGGAGGATATTGAGAGCGATGATTCAGAGCAGCAGTTAACGGACAAAGAGCAATTAAGCTGCTTTGCGCACAGCCTCCAGCTTGTTGTCAAGGATGGCTTGAAGGAAATGAAGTCAATAAATCCTGCCATGGCCAAAGTGTCGAAATTATCCTCTGTTCTCCATCAGTCAGCTGCATTCAAGGTTTGAACCGACTTTGTACACAATCACATTTTGCAGCGCTCCAGGGAGGCTACTGCTTGAAGTGTCACATAGTTCTGTTTTCTATTATACTGCATGTCCATTGATATAGCCGGTACTGTATAATTTTGCTTTTGTATGAAGAATTTGAAAAGGTGTTTGGCAGTAGCGGCATACCTGCTGCTAATGAAACAAGGTGGAACTCAACTCTAAGGCAGATATCCACTGTTCTGTCGAAAGGAATGGAATATATCAACGGGATTTCATCTAAGCAAGGAAAAGAAGACATTCTGTTCACCTCCCAAGAGTGGCTGCAGCTGACTGAGCTCTGCAATGTCCTGCAGTCTTTCCTAGATGCAACAAACATGACACAAGGTGATAAGGTAATTATATGGGTACTATAACATTATATACTGCACACTCTGCAAAGGTATTCACGTACCATGCAATGCATAATTTTATACTATTTTGTCATTTCATTCTATTCAGGTCATAACAATCTCGAAGGTGGTGTCTACTGTTCTTGAGCTCGCCCAAGTCTTGTCAACATTTGAGGCAGCTTTTCTGACAAACCTTGTCCGAGCTCTTCAATCCTCTCTAAAGCGCTGGTTTAGAGGTATTTTTGCCCAAGTTGCAATGGAAGAAGATGCCGAGCTCTTGCCATTCGGCAATCAGATCTACATCGTTGCGACAGTTCTGGACATTAATTATGCTTTGCTGTGGGTAGATGCCCTTATAAATGAAGCGTCAGCTGATCGCCAAGTTCTGAAGGAAAAACTTAAAGGTAATGGTTCTTTGTGACACATAGCCATAGCTATATCACTATATGCACGTATTATGTATAATAGCTGTCTGTAATAGTACATGCTTTTTATCAAATGTTACATGTGGCAACGGCCGGAAACAGTGAGCCCTAATAGTGATGTCAATCGACACAGGATTATTGTGTTGATTCTGATGAGTTGATAAAGTATTCAGTGCATAATATGCTCTTACTTTTGACATTAAACTGGAGCAACTTTTTATTTCTATTTAGAGATGATTGTCGCCTGGGCAAAGAGAGTGTTCGTCCCCTCAGCAGTGTCAGTAGATGTAGAAATCGTGGCACCCTTGGCCAAAAAGAGAGCAATTGGAGAAGGCTTCTGTAACGTTGCCAGAAACAACAGAATCTTGTTAACTGTTGCTTGGTTCACAGTCAAATCGAATCCTACATGGCCGTTGGTGTTGAAAGTGTTGATGCCCTCCACTACTGGTCAACACAAGGAAAAATGTATCCGGCATTGTTCCAAGTGGCCCTCCTAGTGCTCGTCGTGCCAGCTACCAGTGCACCTGTCGAACGTGTGCAGTCACGGTGGAATCATATTCCGGCCTCATCGACGTCGAATGAGTGACAAAATGCTATCAAATTTGATATTTTTGAAATGCAATCGCTTGAGTGGTATTCTTAATAATTACGTTGATGATATATCATACTATAATTATTTATGTTCTACAAGGAGTTTGTCTTTACACGTGAAAAGATACGCTGCTTACTTGGAATACTGCAAAAACGCTCGGAGTTCTGTTAAATCTGAATCAAATACGCAGTCAATTGTTGGTTTCTTCACGAAGAAGACTGATTATTTTTATGCCAGCAGTCATACCATCAGCTACAGATTGTAAAGTCAATTGTGCTTGTACTCGCCTTTCGATTTTCTGTACTCGTACTCGCACTCACAGAAGCCACACTTGCCACTCGTACTCGTACTCGTCGAAAGTTTGAGGTGCCACTCGCCAGTGATGATTTGGAGGGGGAATGCGGGGGAACGCCGTCCTCCCACTATTTTGTTTCGGGGGAACGCCGTCCCCTCACTTCTAAAAATTCTTGTAGCATATTTAGTACAAACAATGAAAACTCCTTTTGCACCTATTCCCTGGTTATAACAAACAAGCCCTGTTCGAATACTGCATGTACACAATTAATTGGAATAGCGACCCTGCAGCCGAAAGAAGCCTTTCTTTAATTGATTTGCTTTTGAGTTCAGTTCGCAGAAATATGACTGGAGTCGCTCTGGATTTATGGGCAA